>JBAMIH010000070.1:0-118516 GCA_038501795.1 Pseudopleuronectes americanus | reverse complement strand
CCTTCGTCTCCTCGCTGCCTGCCTCCCGATGCACTTTTTTAAAATCAAGGTTTTCATCATTTTTTTTATCCTTTTCTCGTATATATACTATATATATTTTTATATATATAGAACCCTTTTATTCTTTAAAAGTGGGAATGCTGATAAAACAAGAAGTACAAGAAGAATTTCTTGGATGATGTGATTCCAAAGACTTTTGTCCGTTGCTGTCACTTTGTGTGAAACGCTCCCAGAATCCTCTGCTGCATCGCGGCGGCGTGGGGGGGGCGGCTTCACCGTCTCCATGAGAAGCGTCCGGTTCACTTCAGAGGTGAAGTGACGAAAGCGACTAGTGAGACTGCTGCAGTTCGTGTTCTGGACAGAAGAGGGAGACAGAGGCGAGGAGGAGGATCGGAGACGACAGACGGGAGGAGAGAAAGAGGCTGATCTGATTGGTCGGGCTGAAGCGACAACGGGTTTGATTGGTTGCTGGGTCGTTATGGAAACAGTGTCAGAGGAAGTGGTCGCTCATCATCTTGATGAACTCTGGCACCTTCGACCTGGACGGACGGAGAAGAAGAAAGAGAAGAGTGAACAAGAACACACGGAAACCATTTCTTTACTCATTTACTCTAAAGCCCCAAGTGGTAACAGCTTGTATTACACCCTACGACAGTAATAGGGCTGAAAATGTTTGTCCAATCACAATCAAACACAACAACACACAATCACACACAAAACACACACATCACAAAACAACACAAACATCAACATCACAACCACAAACACACCACAATCACAATCATCAACACCATCAAAACAACACCAATCAAAACACACATACAACATCACAATACACAACACACCACACACACACACACACACAAACACAAACACAACACACACACAAATCAAACAACAAAAACACATATCACATCATCAAAATCAAACACACAAACAACACAAACAAACCATCAACAATCATCAACACCACATCAAAATCAACACACATCACAACAACAAAATCACACAAACACAAACACCAACAACAACAAAAACAAAATCACAACAAAACAATCAACAAACAACACAATCATCACAAACAAAACACAACATCAAACCACAATACACACAAAACAACAAATAATCAAACAACACACAAACCAAACACACACAACAAACATCACAACAAAATCAACAACAAAACACAAACAACAAAACACAAACACAACACAACAACACAACACACAAACACAACACACAAAACAAACAACACAAACACACAACACACAAACAACACACACAACAACAACACAAACAAAACAAACAACACAACACACACAACACAACAACACAACACAAACACAACAAACACAACAACAAAAACACAACACACACAAACAACAACACACAACAAACACACAACACACAAACACAAAACAACACACAACACAACACACAAACACACAACACAACACAACAAACACACAACACACAAACAAACACAACATCAACAAACACAACAACACAAACAACAACAAACACACAACAACAACACAAACACAAACAACACAACAAACAAAACACACACAACAACAACAAACACAACAAACACACAAACAACAACACAAACAACAACACAACACAACACAACAACACACAAACAAACAACACAAAACAAACAAACACAATCACACACAACACAACAACACACAAACAACAACACACAACAACAAACACAACAACAAAACAATCACAAACACATCAACACAAACAACATCACAAACAAACACAACACAACAACACAAACAACAACAACACAACAAACAACACACACAACAACAAACAACACAACAACATCACAAACAACACAAACACAACAACACACAACACACACAACAAACAATCACACAACACAAACACACAACAACAACACACACAACAAACACAAACAAACAACACATCAACAACAACACACAACACACAACAAACAACACACAAACACAAACACAACATCACAACACACAACAACAAACACACACAACAACAACACACAAACAACAAACAACAACAAACACAAACAACACAACACAACACATCACACAACAACACAACACAACACAAACACACAAACACAACACACACAAAACACACACAACACAAACACAACACAAACAACACACAACACAACAACACAACACACAACAACACAACAACACAAACACAACAACACACAACACAAACAACACAACACACAACACAACAACACACAAAACAACACAACAAACAACACACAAACACACAATCACAACAAACAACAACACACAACACAAAACAAACACAACAACACAACACACAACACACACAAACACAACACAAACACACAACACAACACACAACAACACACAAACAACAAACACAAACACAACACAACAACACACACAAACAACACACAACAACACAACAAACACAACAACACAAACACAACAACAACACACAACAACAACACAAAACACACACACAACACAAACAACACACAACAACACAACACAACACAACACACAAACACAACAACACACAACACAACACAACACAACACAACAAACAAAAACACACACAACAAATCACACAACACAACAAACAACAAACACAACAACAACACACAACACACACAAACACAACAACAAACAACAAACACAAACACACACAAACACACAACAACAACACACAACACAACAACAAACACAACAACACAACACAACAACAAACACACACAACAAACACAACAACAATCACAACACACAAAACAACACAACACAACAACACAAACACAACAACACAACACAACACAACAACAACACACAAACACACAACAACACACAACAACAACACAACAACACAACACAAACAAACACAACAACACACAACAACACAACACAACACAACAAACACACAACAAACACAAACACACAACAACAACACAACAAAACACAACACAACACAAACACACACAACACAACAACACAACACAACACACAACAACACAACAAACAAACACAACACACAACACACACAACACACAACACACACACAACAAACAACACAACAAACACAACAAACAACAAACACACAACAAACACAACACACAACACACAAACAACAAACACAACACACAACAACACAAACACAACACACAACACAACAAACACACACAACAAAACAACACACAACACAACACAACACAACACAAACAACACACAACAAACACAAACACACAAACACAACAACACAACAACACACAACAACACAAACACACAACACAACAATCAACACAACACACAACACACACACAAACAACACACAACACAAACAACACAACACACACAACAAACACAACAACACAACACAAACAACAACACAAACACAAACAACACAACACAACAACAACACAACAAACACACAACAACACAAACACACAAACAACACACAAACACAACAACAAACACACAAACAACACACAACAACACACAAACACACACACAATCAACAAACAACACAACAAACACAACAACACAACACAAAACAACACACAACACAACAACACACACACAACACAACAACACAAACACACACAACACAACACACAACACAACACACAAACACAACACAACAACACAACACAACACAACACAACAACACAAACAACACAACAACACAAACACACAAACACAACACACAAACACAACACAACACACAACAAACACACAACACAACAACAACACAAAACAACACACAACACAAACAACACACAACACAACAACACACAACAACACACACAAACACACACAACACACAACAACACAACACACAACACAACACAACACACACAACAAACACACAACACAAACACACAACAACACAAACACACAACAAACACACAACAACACAACACACAACAACAACAAACACAACAACACAACAACACACAACACAAACAACACAACACAACAACACACAAACAACAACAACACAACAACACCAACACAACACACAAACAACACAACAACAAACACACACACAAACACACAAACACAACAACACAACACAACAACACAACAACACACAACAAACAACACACAACAAACACACACAACACAACAACACAAAACACAACAAACACACACAACAACACAACACACAACAACACAAAACAACACAACACACAACAACACAACAACAACACAACACAAACAAACACAACACACAACAAACAACACACACAACACACACAAACACAACAACACAACACACAACAACACAAACACAACAAACACACAACACAAACACAACACAACAACAAACAAACACAACACACAACAAAACACAACACAACACACAACAAACACAAACACAACAAACACAAACAACACAAACAACACACAACAACACACAACACACAAACAACAAATCACAACAAACACACAACAACACAAACAACAACACACAAACACACACAACACAAACAACACAACACAAAACACAACAAAACAAACAACACACAAACAACACAAACACAACACACAACACAACAAACACAACACAAACAACACAAACACAACAAACAACACAACACACAAACAACAAACACAACAACACAACACAAACAACACACAACAAAACAACACACACAACACACAACAACAAACAACAACACACAACAACAAACACACACACAAACACAACACACAACACACAACACAACACAACAACACAACAACACAAACACACAACACACAACAACAACACACACAACAACACAACACACAACACACAAAACACAACAAACACAAAACAACACAAACAACAACACACACACAACAACACAACAAACAACACACAACAACAACACACAAACACACAACAACACAAACACAACACACACAAACACATCAACACAACAACACACACAAACACAACACACACAAACAACAACACAACAACAACACAAACACACAACACAACACAAACACAACAACAACACAACAACAAACACAAACACACACAACACACAACAAACACAACAACACAAACACACAACACAACAACACAACACAAACACACAACACAAACAACACACACAACACAAACACAACACAACAACACAAACAATCAAACACAACACACAACACACAACAAACAACACACAAACAACAAACAACACAACAACACAACACAAACACACAACAAACACACAACACACAAACAACAACAAACACAAACACAACAAACACACAACAAACACAACACACAAACACAACACAAACACACACACAACAACAAACACAACAACACAACACAACACAAACACAAACACAACAACAAACACAACACACAACACAACAACAACACAAAACACACACACAACACAACACAACACAAACACAACACAACACACAACAACACAACAACACACAACAAAACACAACAACACAACACAACAACACAAACAACACAACAACACAACAAACACACAACACAACAAACACACAACAACACAACACAACAAAACAACAACACACAACACACACAAAACACAACACAAACAACACAACACAACACACAACACAACACAACAAACACAAACACACACACAAACACAAACACAACAAACACACACAAAACACAAACAACACACAACACAACACAACACACAACACAAACAACACAACACACAAAACACAACAACACACACAAAACACAACACAAACAACAAACACACAACACACAACAAACACACACACAACACACACAAACACAACACACAAACAACACAACACAACACAACACAACAAAACAAACACAACACACAACACACACAAACAACACAAACAACACAACACAACACAACAAAACACACAACACAACAACACAACAACACACAAACACACAACAACACACAAACAACACAACACAACACACAACAAACACAAACACAAACACAACAACACAACACACAACACAACAAACAACACAAACACACAACACACAACAACACACAACACACAAACAAACAACACACAAACACAACAACACAACACACAACACACACACAACAAACACAAACACACACAACACAACACAAAACAACACACAACAACACACAACACACAACACACAAACAACACAACACAAACAACACACAACACACACAAACAAACACACAACAACACAACACAAACACAAACAACACAACAACAACACAAACACACACAAACACACAAAACACAACACACAAACACACAACAACACAACACAACAAACACAACACACAACACACAACACAACACACACACAAACACAACAAACACAACACAACACACAACAAACACACAACACAACAACACAAAACAACACAAACACAACAATCACACAAACAACACACACACAACACAAACACACACAACACACAACACACAAACACAACACAAACACACAACAAACAACACAACACAACACAAACAACACAAACACAACACAACACACACAACACAACAACACACAACACACAAACACACAACAACACAAACAACAACACACACAACAAACAACACACAAAACAAACAACACACACAACAAACACACAACACACAACAAACACAAACACAACACACACAACACAACAAACACACACAACAACACAAACACAACAAACACACAACACAACAACAAACACAACACAACAACAACACAACAACACAACACACAAACACACAACAACAACAACACAACAACACAACACAACAAACACAAACACACACACATCAACACAACACACAACAACACAACAAACACACAACACAACAACAAACAAACAAACACACAACACACAACAAACACACAACACAACACAACACACACAAACAACACAACAACACACAACAAACACACACAAACACACAAACACAACACAACACAAACAACACAAAACACAACACAACAACACACAACACAACAACAAAACACACAAACAACACACACAACACAAACACAACAACACAAACAAATCACAACACAACAACACAAACACAACACAACAACACAACAACAAACAACACAACAACAACAATCACACAACAACACAACAACAACACACAAACAACACAACAACACAAACACAACAACAAAACACAACACAACACACACAACAACAACACAACACAACACACACAAACAAACACACAACAACACACAACACAACACAACACAACAACAACAAACAAACACAACAACACAAACACACAACAAACACACAACAACACACAAACAACAACACACACAACACAACACACAAACACAACAACACAACACAAACACACAACACAAACAACAACACAAACAAACACACACACACAACACACACAACAAACAAACACACACAACAAACACACAACACAACACAACACACAACAACACACAAACACAAACAACAAACACAACAACACAACACACACAACAACACACAACAAACACAACACAACACACACAACACAACAACAACACACAACAACAAACAAACACAACACACACACAAACACAACACAACAAACACAAACACAACAACACACAAAACACACAACACAAACACACACAAACAACAACAAACACAACACACACAAACAACACAAACACACAACAACACAAACACACACAAACAACAAACACACAACAACACACAACACACAACAAACACAACAACAAAACAACACAACACAACACAACCACAACAAACACACAACACACAACAACACACAAACACACAACACAAACACAACACACACAACACAAACACATCAACACAACAACACACAACACAAACACACACAACACACAACACAACAACACAAACACAACACAACAACAACAACACACAACACAAACAAACAACAACACAACAACAACACAACAACACAACACACACAACACAACAACACACACAACAAAACACACAACAACACACACAAACACAACACAACACAACACAAACACACAACACACAACACACACAACACAACAAACAACACACACACAAACACACAACAAACAAACAACACACACAACACAACACAACACACAACACACAAACAACACACAAACACACACAACACACACACAACAACAACAACACAACACAAAACACACAACACAACACACACAACACACAACACACAACAACACAACACAACAACACACAAACACAACACACAACACACAAACAACACAACACAACACACACAACACACAACAACACAACACACAACAACACAACACAAAACAACACACAACAACACACAACAACACAACAACACACACAAACACAACACAACACACACAACAACACACAACAAACAACACAACACAACACACAACACACACAAACAACACAACACAACAACACAACACAACACAACACAAACACATCAACAACAACACACACAAACACACAACACACAACAAACAACAACACAACAACAACACAAACACACACAACACAAACAACAACACAACACACAAAACAACACAACACACAAACACACAACACACAACAACACAAACACAACAAACACACACAACACAAACAACACACAACACACAACACAACAAAACACACAACACAACAAACACACAACACAACAACACAAACACAACACAAACACAACAACACAACAAACACACACACAACACAACAAACACAACACAAACAACACACAAACAACACAAAACAACACACAAACAACACAACAACACACAACACAACACAATCACACAAAACACAACACACAAACACAACAACACACACAACACACAAACAAACACACACACACAACACAAACACAACACACAAACAAACAACAACACAACACACACAACAACAAACACACACACAACACAACACAACAACACAAACAACACACAAACACACAACAAACAACACAAACAACACACACACAACAACAACAACACACAACAACACACACAAAACAACAACACACACAACACACACAAACAACAACACAAACAACACAACACACAACACAACACAACAAACAAAACACACACAACACAAACAACACAAACACACAACACAACACAAACACACAAAACAAACACACAACAACACACACAACAACAAAACACAACAAACACAACACAACACAACACACACAAACAACAACAAACACACAACACACAACAACACAACACAACACACAAACAACACAACACAACACAAACACAACAAACACACAAACAACACAACAACACAAACACAACAAACACACAACACAAACACAACACACAACACAACAACACACACACAACACAAACAACAACACAACACAACAAACAACAACACACACAACACAACACAAACACACAAACACAACAACACAACACAACACACAACAACACAACACACAACACAACACAAACAACACACAACAAACACAAAACAACACACAACAAACACACAAAACACACACAACACACAACAACACAACAAACACACACAACACAACACAACACAACACAAAACACACACAACACACAACACAACAACACACAACACAACAACAACACAACAACAACACACAACAACACAAACACACAACACACACAAAACACAACAACAAACAACAACACAAACAACACACAACACACAACACAACAAACACAACACACAAACACACAACAACACACAACACACACACAACAAAACACACACACAACACACAACACACAAACACACAAACAACACAACAACAAACAAACACAACACACAACACACAAACAACAACACAACACAAACACAACAACAAACACACACACAAACACACAACACACAACACAACAAAACACAACACACAACACAACACACAAACACACAACAACAAACACAACACAAACAACACACAACACAACAAACAACACAACACACAACAACACAACACAACACAAACACACAAACAACAACAACACAAACACACAACAAACAACACACAACAACACAACACAACACAAACACACAACACAACACACAAACAAACAACAACACAACACAACAACACAACAACACACACAACAACACAAACACACACAACACAACAACACACACAACAAAACACACAACACAACAACACAACACACAACAACACAACACAACAACAACACACAACACAACAACAACACACAACACACAACAAACACACAACAACACACACACAACAAACACACAACACACAACACAACACAACACACAAACAACACAACACAAACACACAACACAACACAACAACACAACACAACAACACACACAAACACAACACACAACACACACAAACACACAACACACAACACAACACAACAACACAAACACAACACACAACAACACAACACAAACACACAACACACACAAACACACAAACAACACAAACACACACAACACAAACACACAACACACACAACAACAAACAACACAACACACAACACAACACAACACACAACACACACACACAACACAACAACAAACACAAACAACACAACAAACACACAACACACAACAACAAACACACAACAAACACAACAACACAACAACACAAACACACACACAACAAACAACACACAACACAACAACACAAAACACAACACACAACACACAACACAACACAAACACAACAACACACAACAAACACACACAACACACAACAACACACACAACACACACAAACAACACACACAACAACACACAAACACAACACAACAACAAACACAACAACACAAAACACAACACACACAACACAACAAACACAACAACACACACAAACACAACACACAAACACACAACAAACAACACACACAACACACAACACAACAAAACACAACACAACAACAACACACACAACAACACACAAACACAACACAACACAACAACACACAACAACAACACAACACACAACACAAACACACAAACAAACACACACAACACAACAAACAACAACACAACACAACACACAACACACAACAACACACACAACACAACAACACACACACAACAACACACAACACAACACAACAACACAACACAACACACAACACAACACAACACACAAACACACACAACACAACACAACAAACACAACAACACCAACACACAACACAAACACACACACACAACAACAACAACACAAACACACAACACACAACACACACACAAACAACAACACAACACAACACACAACAAACACAACACAACAACACAACAACAAACACACAACACAAAACACAACACACACAACACAACACAACACACACAACACAAACACAACAACACAACAACACACAAACACAACACACAAACACAACACAACACACACAACACAAACAACACACAACACAACAACAACACAAACACACAAACACACACAAACAACACACAACACAACACACAAACACACACACACAACACAACACACAACACAACACAACACACACAACACAACAACACACACAACACACAAAACACAACAACAACACACACAACACACACAACAACACAACACACAACACACACAAACAAAACACACAACACAACACAACAACACACACAACACAACACAAACACAACACACAAACACACAACAACACAACACACAACACACAACAACAACACAACACAAACACACACACACAACACACAACACAACACACACACAACAACACACACAACACAACAAACACACACAAACACAAACAACAACACACAAACACACACACAAACAACAACACACAACAACAACACAACAACACACACAACACAAACAACACACAACACACACAAACACAACAACACAAACATCACAACAACACAAACACAACACACAACACACAACACACACAACAACAACACACAACACACACACACAAACAAACAACAACACAACACAACAACACACAACAAACACAACACACACACAAACACACAACACAACACACAACACACACAAACACAACACAACACACAAACAACACACACAACACAAACACAACACACAAACAACACAACACACACAAACAACAACACAAAACACAACAACACACAACACACACAACACACAAACACAACACAACACACAAACACAACAAACAACACACACAACACACACACAACACACAACACACAAACACAACACACAAACAAACAAAACACACACACAACAACACAAACAACACACAAACACACAACACACACAACACAACACAACACAAACACACAACAACACAACACACAAACACAACAACACACAACAACACACACAAACACACAACACACAACACACAACAACACACAACACACAACAACAAACACACAACACACAACACAACAACACAACAACAACACAAACAACACAAACACACACAACACAACAACACACAACAACACAACAACACACAACAAACACATCAACACAACACACAACACAACAACACACAACACAACAACAACACAACACACACAACAACACACAACAAACACAAACACACAACACACAAACAAACACAACACACAAACACACAACAAACAACACAACACAACACACACAACACACAACACAACACACAACAAACACAACACACAACACACAACACACACAAACACAACACAAACAACAACACAACACACAACACAAACAAACACAACACAACACACAACAACAACACACAAACAACACAAACAACACAACACACAACACACAAACACAACAACACAAACACACAACAACACAAACAACACAACACAACAAACACACAACACAAACACAACACACACACACACAACACAACACAAACAACAACACACAACACAAAAACAACACACACACAACACAACAACACAACACAACACAACAAACACAACAACACAACACACAAACACAACACAACACAACACAACACACACAACACACAACAACACAACACAAACAACACAACACAACAAACACACAACACAACACACACAAACACAACACACACACACACAACACAACACACACACAAACACAACAAACACACAACACACAACAACACAACAAACACACACAACACACACAACACAACACACACAACACAACAACAACAACACAACACAACACAACACACAAACACAACACACACAAACACACACAACAACACAACACACACAAACAACACACAACACACAAAACAACACAACACAACAACACACAACACAACACACAAACACAACACAAACATCTCAACACAACACAACACACAACACACACAACACAACAACACACACAAACAACAACAACAACACACACAAAACAACACAAACACACACACAACAACACACAAACACACAACACACACAACACACACACAACACAAAACACAACAACAAAC
The DNA here is from genome assembly GCA_038501795.1 of Pseudopleuronectes americanus. Classification (NCBI taxonomy): domain Eukaryota; kingdom Metazoa; phylum Chordata; class Actinopteri; order Pleuronectiformes; family Pleuronectidae; genus Pseudopleuronectes; species Pseudopleuronectes americanus. The sequence continues at coordinate 105,061 of JBAMIH010000070.1, read as the reverse complement.
AACACACAAACACAACACACAACACAACAACACAACACAACAACACACAAAACACACACACAACAACACAACACACACAAACAACACAACACACACAACACACAACACAAACAACACAACACACACACACAACACACACAACAACACAACACACAACAAACACACAAACAACAACACAACACACAACACAACAACAACACACAAACACACACAACACAACACAAACACAACACACAACACAACACAAAACAACACAACAACACAACACAAACACACAACACAAACACACACAACAACACAACACAAACAACACACACACAACACACAACAAACACAACACACACAACAACACAACACAACACACAAAACAACAACAACAACAACACACACAAACAACACACAACAACACACAACACAACACACAACAACACACAACACAACACAACACACACAAACAACAACACACAAACACACACAACAAACACAACAACAACAAACACACAACACAAAACACACACAAACACACACAACACAAACACAACACACAACAACACAAACACACAACACACACAAACACAACACAACACACACAACACAACACAACACAAACAACACAACAACAAACAACACACAACACAACACACAAACACACAACACACAACAACACACACACAACACACAACACAACACACAACACAACAACACAACAAACAAACACAACACAACACACACAAACAACAACACACACAACAACACACAACACAACACACACACAACACAAACACACAAACACAACACACACAACAACACACAAACACAAACAACACACAACACAACACAACACACACACAAACACAACAAACACACAACAACACAACACACAACAAACACACAACAAACACACACAAACAACAAACAACACAACACAACACACACAACACAAACACAACAACACAACACAACAAACAACACAAACACACACAAACACACACAAACAACAACAACACAAACACAACACACAACACACACAACACAAACACACAAAACACACACAACACAAACACACACAACACAACACAAACAACACACAACAACACACACAAACACAACACACACAAACAACACACAACACACAACAAACACACAACACACACAACACACAACACAAACACACACACAACAAACACACACAACACAACACAACAAAACAACACACAACAACACAAAACAACACACAACACACACAACACAAACAACAACACAACACAACACACACAACAACAACACAAACAAACACACAACACAAACAACACACAAACAACACACACAACAACAATCACAACACACACACAACACAAACACAACAACAAACACAACACAAAAACAACACACACAACACAAACAACACACACAAACACACAACACAACAACACAAACAACAACACACACAACACACAACACAACACACAACACAACAACAAACACAACACAACACACAAACACACAACACACAAACAAAACACACAACACACACAAACACACACAACACAAAACACAAACAACACACAACACAACAACACACAAACACAACACACAAACAACACACACACAACACACAAACAACACAACACACAAACACACAACAACAAACACAACACAACAACACACAAACAACACACACAACACAACACACAAACACAACACAACACACAACAACAACAACACAACAACACACAACACAACAAACACACACAAACACACACACACAACACACACAACACAACACACACAACAACACAACAAACAACACAACACACACAAACACACAACACAACAACACACAACACAACACAACAACAACACACACAACAACACAACAACAAACACAACAACACAACAAACACACACAAAACAACACACAAACACACAACACACAACAACACAAACAACACAACACAAACACAACACAACACACAAACAAACACAACACAACAACACAAACAACAACACAACACACAACAAACACAACAACACACAACAAACACACAAACACAACACAACAACACAAACACACACACAAACAACACACAACACAACAACACAACACAACACACACAAACAACAACAACAACACAACAACACACAACACAAACACACACAAACACAACACACAACACACAAACACAACAACACAAACACACACACAACACACAACACACAAAACAACACAACACACACACAACAACAAAACAAACAACAAACACAACAACACAACACAACACACAACACAAACAAACACACACACAACAACACAAACACAACAACACACAAACAACACAACAAACACACAACAACAACACAACACAAACAAACAACAACACACAACAACACACAACACAAACACACAACAAACAACACAAACACACAAACAACACAACACACACAACACACAAACACACACAACACAAACAACACACACAAAACAACAAACAACAACAACACACAACACAAAACACAACACAAACACACAACACAACAACACACAACACACAAACAACAAACACAACACACAAACAACAACACACACACAAACAACAACACACACACAAACACACAAACAACACACAACACAAACAACACAACACACAACACACAACAACACAACACAACAACACAACACAACAACACACAACACACAAACACAACACAACAACAACACAACACACAACACAAACACAACACAACACAACAACAAACACACAACACAACAAACAACACACAACACACAACACAACACACAACAACACACAAACACAACAAACAACAACACACAAACAACACAACAACAACACAACACAAACACACAAAAACAACAAACACAACACACAACAACACAAAACACAACAACACACACAACAAAACAACACACACAACAACACACACAAACAAACACAACACAACACACACAACACAACACAACAACACAAAACACACAACAAACACACAACACAACAAACACACACAACAACACAACACAAACACAACAACACAACACACACAACACAACAACAACAACACAAACACAACAACAAACACACACAACACAACACAACAACACAACAACACACACAACACACAAACACAACAACAACACACAACACACACACAACACACACAAACAAACAACACACAAACACACAACACAACAACACAAACACACAACAAAACAACAACACAACACACACAACAACACAAACACACAAACACACAACAAAACACAACACACAACAACACAACACAAACACAACAAACACACAAACAACACAACACACAAACACACAACACAAACACACAACACAACACACAAACAACACACACACAACAAACACAACACAAACACACACACAACAAACACAACAACACAACAAACACAACACAACAACACAACAAACAACACACATCACAAACAACACAACACAAACAACACACACAACACACACAACACACAACACACAAACAACACACAACAACACAACACAACACACAACACACAACAACAACACAACACAACAACACACAAACACACAACACACAAACACACAACACAACAAACACAAACACAACACAACAACAAACAACACAACACAACACACAACAAACACACAAACACAAACAACACACACAACACAAACAAACAACACACAACACAAACACACAACAAACACACACAACAACAAACAACACAACAAAACACAAACAACAACACACAACAACACAAACACACACAACAACAAACACAACACACAACAAACACACAACACAAACACAACACACAACAACAACAAAACACACACAACAAACACACAAACAACACAAACACACAACACACAACAAACAACAACACAACACAAACAACAAACAAACACAACAACACAACAACAAACACACAACACACAAACAACACAAACAACACACAACAACACAACAACACAACAAAACACACAACACAACACACACAACAACACAACAACAACACAACACAACAACAAACACAACACACACACAAACAAACACACAACACAAACACAACACAAAACACACAACACAACAACACACACACAACACAAAACAAACACACAAAACAACACACACAATCAAACACAACAATCAAACAACACAACAACAACACACAAACAACAAACAACACAACAAAACAAATCACACAAACACAACAAACACAACAACACAAACAACACACACAACAACAAACAACAACACAACACAAACACACAACACACAAACATCAACAACAACACAACAAAACAACAAACACACAACACAACACACAACAACACACAACAACACACACAACAAAACACACAAACAACAAAACACACAAACAAACAACACATCACAAACAAAAACAACACAAACAACACAACAAACACAAACACACAACAAACACACACACAACAAAACAACAACAAACAAAACAACAACACACAACAACAACACAACACAAACAAACAACAACAACAAAACAAACAACAAACACACAACATCAACACAAACAATCACAACAACACAACACAAACAAACAAAACAAACACAAACACACAACATCACAACAACACAAAACAACACAATCAACACAAAACAACAACACAACAAACACAAACAAACAACAACACACAACACAAAACAACACAACACAAACACAACAAACAACACAAAACAACAACAAACACAACACAAAACAACACAAACAAAACACAAACACAACATCAACAACACAAACACACAACAACAAACAACACAACACACACAAACAACAAACAACAACACAAACAACACAACAACAAACACAACAAACAACACAAACACAAAACACAACACAACACAACACCAAACACACAACAAAACAAACACAACAACATCAAACACACAACACAACACAACAACAAACACAACAACATCACAAACAAACAACAACAACACAAAACACAAACACAAACAACAACACAACACAACACACAACACAACAAACAACAACAACACACACACAAAACACACAACACAAACAAACACAACAACAAAATCAACAATCAACACACAAAACAACAACACAACAACACACAAACAACACAAACAAAACACACACAACAACACAAAACACAAACACACAACAACACAAACAATCACAACAACACACAAAACAACAACACAACAAACACAAAACAACAACACAACAAACAAAACACACAACAAACACACACAACAAAATCACAAACAACAAACACACAACACAACACAACAAACACAACAAACAATCACAACACACAACAACAACAAACACACAAAACAACACACAACACAACACAAAACAAACACAACACAACACAAAACAACACAACAAAAACACAACACAACAAACAAACACACAACACAACACAACACAACAAACAACACAACAACAACACAAAAACACAACAACACACAAAACACACAAACACAACAAACAACATCACAACACAAACACAACACAACACACAAACAACAACAACACATCAACAAACAACAAACACAACACACAACAAACACACAAACACAACACACAAAACAAAACACAACACACAACACAACAACACACAACAACAACACACAAACACAACAAACAACACAAACACAACACAAACACACAAACAACACAACACAACACAAACACAACAAACACAACAAAACACAACACAAACACAAAACATCAACACAACACAAACACACAACAAACACAACACAACACAACAATCAAAACACAACAACAACACAACAAAACACAAAACACACAAATCAACAAACAACACACACAACAAATCACAACAACAACACACAAAACAAACACAACACACAATCAACAAACACAAAAAACACAACACAAACAACACAACACATCAACACAAACAAAACACACAAACACAACAACAAACAACACACAACAACAAACAAACACAACAAACACACAAACAACAACACACAACAAAACACAACACAAACACACAAACACAACAAAACACAACACAAAACACAACACAAACAACACAACAACACAACAAAACACAACACAAACAACACAACAAACAACACAAACACAACAAACACAACAACACACAAAACAACACAACAACACAACAATCACACAAAACAAACAAACACAACACACAAACACAAAAACACACAAACAACACACAAACAACAAACACAAACACAACACAACACAAAACAACACAAAAAACAACACAACAACAACAATCACAACAAAACACAAACACAAACACAACAACACAAACACAAACAACACAACACAAAACAACACACAACACAACACAACAACAACAAAACACAAACAAACAAACACAACAACACACATCAACAACACAAAACACAACAATCAAAAACACAACAACACAACACAACAAACACACACAAACACAAACACACACAACAAACACAACACAAACAACACAAAAACAACACAACACAACAAAACACAACACATCAACACAACAACACAAACAACAAAACACAAACACAACACAACAACAACAAACAAACACAACACAAATCACAAAAAATCAAATCACAAACACAAAACACAACATCAACACAAACAACAACACACAACAAACACAACACAACAAAACACACAACAACAAACAACACAACAACACACAAACAACAACAACAACAAACACAAAACACAACAAACACAACAACAAACAACACACAAAACAACACACAACACAACAACAAACACAAAACACACAAACACAACATCAAACACAACACAACACAAAACAACAACAAACACAACACAAACAACACAAAACACAACAACACAACAAACACAAACACAACAAACAACACAAAAAATCAACACAACACAACAATCACAAACACAACACAACAAACACAACAACAACAACAACAAACATCAAACACAACAACAAACAACACAAACAACAACAACACACAACACAATCACAACAAACACACACAACACAACAAACAACACAACAACAAACAAAACAACACAACACAACACAACAACAAACACAATCAACACAAAACAACACAACAACAAAACAACACACAACACAAACAACATCACAACAAAACAACAAACAACACAAACAACACACAACAAAACACAACAACACACACACAACAAACACACAAACAAACACACACAACAACACAAACACACACAACAAACACAACAACAAAACACAAACAACACAACACAAACAACACAAACACACACAACACACAAAAACACAACACAAACAAACACAACAAACACAAAACACAAATCACAAACAAAACATCAACAAACAACACAACAACACAACACACAAACACACAACAAACACAAACAACACAACAACACAACAAACACAAACAACACACAAACACAACAACAAACACAACATCACACAACAACACAACAACACAAACAACAACACATCAACACACAAACAACACACAACAAACAACAACAAACAACACAACATCACAACACACAAAACAACACAAACAACACAACACAAACACAACACAACAACAAATCACACAACAACAAACACAACACAACAACAAACACACAACACAAACAAACACAACACAAATCACAACAACAAACACAAAACAACAACACACAAACAACAAATCACACAACACACACACAAAACACAACACAACAACACAAAACACAACACAACAAACACAACAAACACAAAACAACAACAACACAAACACAACAAACACAACACAACAACACACAACACAAACACACACAACAACACAACAACACACAAACACAAACAACACACAACACAAACACAACACAAACAACACACACAAAACAACAACACAACAACACAAACACACAAACAAACACAATCACACAACAACAACACAAACAACAAACACAACACAAACAACAACATCAACACAACAACACAAACACAACACAACAACAACACAAAACAACACAACAACACAACAAACAAAACACACAACACAAACACAACACACAACAAACAAACAACACAACACAACACAATCAACAAACAAACAAAACACAACAAACACAACACAAACACACAAACAACACAAAACAAACACACACAACACAACAAAAACACAACACAAACACACAACACAATCAACACACAACAACAAACACAACATCAAACAAACAACAACACAAAACAACAACACATCAACACAAACACAAACAAACATCAACAACACAACACACAAACAAAACACAAACAACAACAACACACAAACACAAACAACACACAACACAACATCAAACAACACAACACACACAAACACAACAAACAACACAACAACAAACAACACACAACACAAACACAAACAAACACAACACAAATCACAACACAAAACACAACACACAAACACAACACAAAACACAAACACAATCACAAACAACACAACAAACAACACACACAACAACAAACACAACACAACAACAAAACAACACAAACACACAAACACAACACACAACAACAACAAACACAACAAACACAAACAACACAACAACAAATCACAAACACAACAACAACACAAAACACACAACAACAAAACAACACAATCAACAACAACAAACAACACAACAATCAACAACACACAACACAACAAAACACACAAACAACAACACAACACAACACACAACATCAAAAAACAAACAACACATCACAAACACAACACACATCAAACAACACACAAACAACACAACAACACAACAACAACACAAATCACAACAACAAACAACAAACACAACACAAACAAACACACAACACAACAACACACAACACAAACACAAACACAACAACAACACAACACACAACACAAAACACACACAAACAACAAAACACACAACACAAACACAATCAACAACACAACAACACACAACAAACACAACACAAAAACACACAACACAAACAAAAACAAACACAAAACACACAACAACAAAACACAACACACAACACAACAAACAACAACACAAACAAAACACAAACACAATCACAACAACACAACACAACACACAACAAACAACACAACAACACAACAAACAACACAACAAACAAACACAACACACACAAACAACAACACAAAACACAACAAACACAACAAAACAACAACAAACACACAACAAACACAACAATCAACACAACACACACAACACAACACAACAACAAACAACACAACAACAACACAATCAACAAACACAACAAACACAAACAACAACACACAAAACAACACAAACACAACAAACACAACAAAACAACAAACAACACAAACACAACAACAACACAAACACAAACACAACAAACAACACAAACACACAACAACACAACAAAACAAACACAACACACACAAAACAACACAAACAACACAACACAACAAACAAACACAAACAACAAAACACAAACAACAACACACAAACAACAACAATCAACAACACAAAACAACAAACACAACAACAAAACAACACAACAAACACAAAACATCAACACAAACACAACAATCACACAAACAAACACACAAACACAAACAACAAACAACAACACAAACACAACAAACACAACAAACACAACACATCAACACAATCACACAAACAACAACAAACACAACAATCAAACAACACACAAACACAAAACACAACACAACACAAACAACACAACAACACAAAACAACACAACAAACACACAACAACAAACACAACAACAAACACAAACAACACAACAACAAAACACACAACAACAAACACAACAACACAACAACAAACACAAAAACAACAACAAACAACACACAATCACAACAACACATCAACAACAAAACAACAACACAACACAACAACAAACACACAACAACAAACAACACAACACAACAACAATCAAACAACACAAACAAACACAAAACAACAATCACAAACAAACACAAACACACAACAACACACAACAAATCAAACAACAACACAAACACAAACACAACACAACACAAAACACACAACACACAACAAACAAACAAAACAACAACAACAAACACAACACACAAACACAACAATCAACAAACAACAAAATCACAACAACACAACACAAACACAACAACAAAACACAACACAACAAACACAACACAACACACAACAAACAACACAAACAAACAACAACATCACAAACAACACAACACAAACACACAACAACACAAACAAATCACAAACACAACAACACAACAACAACACACAAACAACAACAACAAAACACAACACAACAAACAACAACACAAAACACAACAAAACAACACAAACAACAAACAACACACAACACAAAAACACAACACACAAACACAACAACACAATCACACAACACAACAACAACAATCAAACAAACAACACAAACAACACAACAACATCAAAACAACACACAACAACAAACACACAACACAAAACAAACACAACAACACACAAAACAACACAACAACAAACAACACACAACAAACACAAACAACACAAACAACAACACACAACACAAACACACAACACACAACAACACAAACAACAACACAACACAAACATCAACAACACAACAAACAACAACACAAACAACAACACAACAAAACACAACACAAACACAACAACACAAACAACACAACAACACAACAAACACAAACAACAACACACAAACACAACAACAAACACAAAACACAACAACAAACACAACACACAACACAACATCAACAAAACAATCAACAACAACACACAACACAAAACACAAAACAACACAACACAAACACAACAATCACAACACAAAACAACAACAAACACACAACACAAACAACAACACAAAACACAACACACAAACAAACACAACAAACAACAACAAACACAACACAACACAAACACACAACAACACAATCACAAACAACAAACACAACACACACACAACAAACACAACAACACACAAACACAAACAAACAACACATCACACACAACAACACAAACACAACACACAAACAACACAACACACAAACAACACACAAAACACAACAAACAACACAACAACACACAAACAACAAACAACACACAACACAACACAACAATCACACAAACAACACAAACAAACATCACAATCAACACAACACACAACAACACAACAAACACAACAACACACAACAACAAACACACAACACAAACAAACACACACAACACACACAACACACACACAACAAAACAACACAACAACAACACACAAACAACACACAACAAACAACAAAACACACAACACAACACAACACATCAACAACACAACACAACACAACACACAAAACACACAACACACAACAAACACAATCAACACAAACAACACACAAAACAACACACAACACAACACATCACAAACAACAACAACACAACAACACAACACACAACAACACACAAAACACAACAAACACACACACAAACCAACAACAACACAAACACAACAACAACACAAACACAACAAACACAACAAACACATCAACAAACACAACACAACACAAACAACAAACACAACAACAACAAACACACACAACAACACATCAACAAAACACAACACACAACACACAACACAACACAAACAACAACAACACACACAACACAAACAACACACACAAACACAACAACAAACACACAACAAACAAAACAACACAACAAACACAAACACACAACACAAACACAACACACAACACACAACAACAACACAACAAACAAACACACAACAACACAAACACAACAACACATCACAACACAACACAAAACAACAACACAACAAACAACACAACACAACAACAAACACAACACAACACAAAACACACAACACAAACACAACAACACAACACACAAACAACAACACAACACACACAAACAACAAACACAACACAACACACAAACAAACACAACAACAAAACAACACAACACAAACAAACACACAACAACACACAAACAACAAACAACACAAACAACACACACACAACAAACAAACACAACACACAACAAACACACAACACACAAAACACAACAACACACAATCAACAAACACAAACACAACACAATCACAACACAAACACACAAACAAACACAACACAACAAACACAACAAAACAACACACAACAAACACACAACACACACAACACAACAACACAACAAACACACAACACAACAACAAACACAAACACAAACACAAACAACAAACACACAACAACAACAAAAACACACAACAACAAACACAACACACAAACAACACAACACACAACAACAACACACAACACAACACAAAAACAACACACAACAACACACAAACACACACAAACACAACACACAACAACAACAACACAAACACAACATCACAAACACAACAAACAAACACACACAACAAACACAACACAAACAACAAAACAACAACACACAACACACAAACACACAAACAACACAACACAAACACAACACACACAACAAAACACAACAACAACACAAACAACAAAACAACACACAACAACAACACACACAACAAAACAACAACACAAACACACAACAACACAACACAAACACAACACACAACAAAACACAACACACACAAAAACAACAAACACAAACACAACACAACAACAACACAAACACAACACAACACAACAACACAACAACAACACAACACAACAACACAAACACAACACACAAACAACACAACAACACAAACAACAACACACAAACACAACACAACAAACACACAACACAACAAACAACACACAACAACAACATCAACACACACAAACAACAAAAACAAACAACACAAAACAACAACAACACACCAAAACACAACACAACACAAACAACACACAAACACAACAACAACACACAACAAACACAACACACAACAACACAACAAACACAACAAACACAACAACACAACAAAACAACACAACACAACAACACAAAACACAACACACACAAACAACAAACACAAACAACAAACACACAAACAACACAACACAACAACACAAAACACACAAACACAACAACACACAAACAACACAAACAACACAAACACAACAAAACACACACAAACAACAACACACAACAACACAAAACACAACAACACAAACAACACACAACACAAAACACAAACACAACACAACACAAACACACAACAACAAACACAAACAACACAAACAACACAACACAAAACACAACACAAACACAACACAAAACACACACAACAACAAACACAACACAACACACAACAACAAACACACACACAACACAACAACAACACATCACAACAACAACAACACACAAACACACACAAACAACACAAACACACACAACACAACACAACACACAACAACAATCAACAAACACAACAAAACAACACACAACACAAACAACACAAAACAACAACACAAACACACACACAACAAAACAAACAACACACACAAAACACACAACACAAACAACAAACAAACACAACAACAAAACACACAACAACAACACACAAACACAACACAAACACAACACAAACAACACACACAAAAACACAACACAACACAACAAACACAACAACACAAACACACAAACAACAAACAACATCACACAACACACAAACAACAAACACATCAACACACAACACAACAACACAACAAACACAAACACAAAACACACAACAAACACACAAACACAACACACAAACAACACACACAACAAACACAACACAACACACAACAAACACACACACAACAACACAAACACAAACAAACATCAACACACAACACAAAACAACACACAAACAACAACACACAAAACAACAACACAACACAAACAACACAAACACACAAACACAACAACAACAAATCACACAACACAAACACAACAACACACACAACACACAACAACACAAACACAACAAACACACACAACAAACACAACACACAAACACACACAACAAAACAACAACAAATCAACACAACAAACACAAACACATCACAAACAACAACACACAAACAACAACAACACAACACACAACAAACACAACACACAACACAACACAACAACACAAACACACACAACAACACAAAACAACACAAACACAACAACACAACACAACACACACAAACAAAATCAAACAACACACAACAACAACACAACACAAACACACAAACAACACACAAACACAACACAACAAACAACAAACACACAAACAATCAACAAACACAACAACACAACAATCAAACAACACACACAACAACACACACACAACAACACAAAACAAACACACAAAACAAACACAAACAACAACAACACAACACAACACACAAAAAACACAAACAACACAACACAACACAAAACACACAACACAAAACACAACACAAACAACAAACAACAACACAACAACACAACAACACACACAACAACACAAACACAAACAAAACACAACACAAACACAAAACACACAACACAACAACAAACACACAACACAACAAAACACACAACAAAACAACAAACACAACACACAAACACAAACACACAAACAAACACAAACACACAACACAACAACAAACACAAACACAACACAACAAAACAACACAAAACACACAACAACAAACAACACAAACACAACAACAACACAAACAACACACAAACAAAACAACAAACACACACACACACAAAACAAAAACAACACAACAAACACACACAAAACAACACACAACAAAACAACACAAACACAACAATCACAACAAACAAACACACAAACAACAAACAACAAACACAACAACAACAAAACAACACACACACAACAACACACAAACACAACAACAAACACAACACACACAACAAACAACACAAACAACAACACAACAACAACACACACAACACAACAACAAACAACAACACACACAACACACAACACAACACACACAAACAACACAAACACAAACACAACAACACACACACAAACAACAAACAAAACAACACAACAACACAACACAACAAACACACAACACACAACAACACACACAAACAAACACAACAACACAACAACACACAAACAACAACACAAACAAAACAACAACAAACACACAACACAAAACAAACACAACAACACAACACACAAACAACATCACAACACACACAACAACACAACAAAACAACAACAACACACAACAACACAAAACAACAAACACAACACACAAACACAACACACACAAACACAACACAACAAACACACACAACAAACACAAACACAATCACACACAACACACAACAACACAAACAACACACACAAAACACACAAACAACAACACAACACACACAACAAACAACAACAACACAAAACACAAACAACAACAAACACAAAACAACACAACAAACACACAAACACAACAAAAACAAACAACACACAACAACACAAAACAACACAAACAACACACAAACACACAACAAACAACACAACAAAACACACACAACAACAACACAACAAACAACAAAACACACAAACACAACAACACAACAACACAAAAACAACACACACACAACAACACACAAACAAACAACACAACAACACACAACACAAAAAACACAACACACAACAAAACAACACAACACACAAACAACAACAAACAACAACACAACACACAAAACACACAACACAAACACACAACAACACAACACACAACACAACAACAAACAACACAACAAACACACAAAACACAACAACACAAACACAACAACAACACAAACACAAACACACAAACAAAACAACACACAACAACACAAACAACAAACAAACACACAACAACACAAACAACACAAACACAAACACAAAAAAACACAACACACAACAAACACACACAACACAACAACAAACACAACAAAACACACAAACACAACACAACAACAACAACACACAAACAACACAACACAACACAACAACACAAAACAACAACACACAAACACAAAACAACAACACAAACACACAACAACACAAAACACAACACACAAACAACACAACACAAACAAACAAAACACAACAACACAACACACAACACACACAACAAACAACACAACACAAACACAACAACACACAAACACAACAAACAAACAACACAACAACAAACACACAAACAACAACAACACAACACACAACAAACAACACACAACAAACACACAACACAAACAACAACACAAACAAACACACAAACAACAAACAACACAACAAACACAACACACAACAACAAACAACACACAAACAAACACAACACAACAACACAAACAACACAACAACAAACACACAACAACAAACACACAAACACAAACACACACAAAACACAAACAACAAACAACACACAACACAACAACAAACACAACACACAACAACAAACAACACACAACAAACACAAACACAACACAAACAACAAAAAACAAACACACAACAACAACAAACACACAACACAAACAACAACACAACAACAAAACACACAAACAACAAACACACAAACAACAACACAACACAACAACAACACACAAACAACAAACAAACACACAACAACACACAACAAAACACACAACACAACACAACAAACACACACAACAAACAACAACACAACAACACAAACACACAAACAACAAAACAACACAAACACAACAACACAACACAAACACAACACAACAACACACAAACACACACAACAACACAACACAACAACAAACAACAACACACAACAACACAAACACACAACAAACACACAACACAAAACACAAACAACACACAACAACACAAACACACAAACAATCACACAACAACACAACAACAACACAAACACACACAACAACACAACACACAAACAACACACAAAACACACACAAACAACAAACACAAACAAACAACAACACAACAACAACAAACACACAACACAACAACAACACACAACAAACACAAACACACAACACAACAACACAAACATCACAACACAACAACAACACAAAACACACACACAAACACAACACACAACAAACAACAACAACACAAACACACAAACAACAAAACACAACACAACAACACAAACACACAAAACACACACAACAACAAACACACACACAAAAACACAAACACACAACAAACAACAACAACACACACAACAACACAACACACAAACAACACACAAACAACACACACAAACACAACAACAACACACAAACACAACAACACACAACAAACAACACACAACAACAAACACACAACACACAACAACAAAACACAAACAACACAACACAAAACACAACAAACACAACAACACAACACACAACAAACAACACAACACACACACAAACAACAACACACAAACACAACAAAACACAACAAACACAACACAACAAACACACAACACAAACAACAACAACACACAACACACAAACAACACAACAACAACACACAACACAACACAACAAAACACAACACAAACAACACACAAACAAACAACAACACAAAACACACAAACACAAACAACACAACACACAAACACAACAACAACAAACACAACAAACAACACAACAAACAACACACAACAAAACCACAAACAAACACAACAACAAACACAACACACAACAACAACACAAATCACACAACAAAACAACACAAACAAACAACACAACACAAACAACACACAAACAACACACACAAAACAACACAACACAAACACACAAACAACAACAAACACACACACAAAACAACAACACAAACACAACACAACAACAAACAACACAACAAACAACAAACACAACAAACACACAAACAACAACACAACAAACACACAAACACACAACACAACACAAAAACACAACAACACACACAACACAACAAACACAACAAAACACACAACACAAACACAACCACAACACAACACAAAACACACAACAAAACACAAACACACAACACAAACACACACAACAACAACAAACACAACAACAACACACACAACACACAAACAACAACAAACACAACACAACAAACAAACAACACACAACAAACACAACACAACACAACAAAACACACAAACAACAACACACAAACACACAACAAACACAACACACAACACAAAACACACAACACAACAAACACAAACAACACACAACAACAAACAACAAAACACAACACAACAAAACACAACAACACACAAAAACACAACACAACACAAAAACAACACAACACAACAAAACAACACAAAACAACACAACACAAACACACAACAAAACACAAACACAACACAAACAACAACAACAACAACAAACACAACACAACACACAACAACAAACAACACAACACAACAAACACAACACACAACAACACAACAACACAACAACAACACAACAACAAACACACAACAACACAAACAACAAAACAACAACACACAACACAAACAACACACAAAACACAACACACACAAACAACAACAACAAACACAACACACAAAACAACACAACAAAACACAAACAACAACACAAACACAACAACACAAAACAACACACAAACAACAAAACACAACAACACAACAAACACAACACACAACAACAACAAACACAAACACACAACAACACACAACAAACAACAAACACAAACAACACAACAACACACAACACAACAACACAAAACAACACAACAACAACACAAACACACAAAACAACAAACACAACACAAACACAAACACAACAAAACAAACACACAAAACACAACAACAAACACACAACAACAAACAACACAAACACACAACACAAACAACAAACAACACAACACACAACAAACACAACAACAACACACAAACACACACACACAACAACACAACAAACAACACAACACAACAACAACACAACAAACACACAAACACATCAACAACACAACAACACACAACAAACAAAACACACAACACAACACAAACACACAAACAACACAAACAAACACAACAACAAACAAAACACACAAACACAACACACAAACAACAACAAACACAACACAAAACAACACAACAACACACACAACACACAAAACAAACACCAACACAAACACAAACAACAACAAACAACACAACACACAACAACAAACACAACACAACAAAAACACAACAACACAACAACACACAACACAACAAACAAACACACACAACAACACAACACAACACAACAAAACACAACACACAAAACAACACAACACAACAACAAACACACAAACAACACACAACAAACACAAACAACACACAAACAACACACACAACAACACAACAACACAAACAACAACAACACAAACACAACAACAACACAAACAAACACAACACAACACAACACAACAAACAAACAACACAACAAACACACAACAAACACAACACAACACAACACAAACACACAACAACACACAACAAAACAACACAACAAAAACACACAAACAACAACACAACAAACACACAACAACACACAAACACAACAACACAACACACAAAACAAACAACACACACAACACACAACAAACACACAACAACAACACAACAAAACACAACACAACAACAACACAACAACAAACACACACAACAACACAACACAAACAACACAAACAACACAACAAAACACACAACAACAAACACAACAACACAACACAAACAACAACACAACACAACAAACACACAAAACAACACAACAACACAAACACAAACAAAACACAACAAACACACAACAACAACACACAAAACAACACAACAACAACAATCAAACACACAAACAACAAACAAACACAACACAACAAACACACACAAACACAACAAACACAACACAACAAAACAAACACACAACAACACAAACACACAACACAACACAAAACACAACACACACAAACAACAACACACAACACAACAACACAACAAACAACACAAACACACAACAAACACACAAACAACAAACAACACAACACACACAAACAACACAACACAACACAACAACAAACACAACACACAAACACACAAACAAACACACAACACAAACAAAACACACAACACAAACACACAACACACACAAACACAACACACAACACACAACACAACAAACAAACAACAAACACAACACAACAACACACAACAAACACAACAAACAACAACACAAACACACAACAACACAAACAACACACAACACAACACACAACACACAAACAACAAACACAAACAAACAACAACAACAACACACAACACACAACACAACAACACAACACAACACACACAAACAACAACACAACACACAACACAACAAACACAACACAAACACACAAACAAACAACAAACACAAACACACACAAACAACAACACAAAACAAACAACACACAACACACAAACAACACACACAAACACAACACAACACAAACAACACAACAACAACACACAACAACACACAAAACACAACAAACAACACACAACACAACACAAAAACACAAACACAACAAACACAAACAACAACACAACAAACACACACAAACAACACAACAAACACAACAACAAACACAACACACAAACAACACACAAACAACAAACAACAACACACAAACACAACACAACAAACAACACACAACAACAACAACACAAACAACAAACACAAACACAACAACACACAAACAACACAACACAACAACACAACACAACACACACAAACAACAACAAACACACCACAACAACACACAAACAACACAAACACACAAACACAACACACAAACAACAAACACACAACAACACAAACACAACAACACAAACACAAACACAAACAACACACACAAACACACAACAACACAACAACAAACACAACACAACACAAACACAAACAACAACACAACACAAACACACAACAACACACACAACAAAACACAACACACACAACAACAACAAACACACAACACAAACACACAAACAACACACAAACAACAACAACAAACACAACAACAACAACACAACACAAACACAAAAACACACACAACAACACAACACACAACACAACACACAAACACACAAAACACAACAAACACAACACAAACACAACACAAACAACAACACACAAACAAAACACACACAAACAACACACACAACAACACAAACAACAACAACACAAACAACAACACAACACAACAAACACACAACAACAAACACAAACACACAACACACAACAACACAACAAACACACAACAACACAACACACAAACAACAACACAACACAAACAACACACAACACAACACACAAACAAACACAACAAACAACACAAACACAAACACAACAAACACAAACAACACAACACACAACAACACACAACAACAAACACAACACAAACAAACACAACACACAACACACAAACAAACACAACAACACAAACACACACAACAACACAAACACACAAACACAACACAACAACACAACACACAAACACACACACAACAAACACAAACACACAACACAACACAACAAACAAACAACAAACAACACAACAACACAAACAAACACAAACAACACACACAAACAACACACAACAAACACAACAAACAACACAAACACACAACACACAACAACACAACAAACAAACACAACAAAACACACAACACACAACAACAACAACACAACACACAACACACAACACAACACAACACACACAAACAACACAACAACACACACAACACACAAACACAACACACAACAACAAACACACAACACAAAACAACACACAAACACAACAACAACACACAAACACAAACAACAACAACACAAACAACAACACAACACAAAACAAACACAACAACACACAAAACACAACACAACACAAACAACAAACACACAACACAACACAACAACACAAACAACAACAAACACACACAAACACAACAACAACAACACAAACACACAACACAAACACAAACAACACAACAACACAAACAACACAACACAACACAAACAAACAACAACACAACAACACACAAACACAAACACACACACAACAAACAACACAACACAACACAAACACAACAACACACAAACACAACAACACAAACACACAACACACAACAACAAACACACAACACACAAACACACACAAACAACACACACAAAACACACACACAACACAACACAACAAACAACAACACAACAAACACAACACAACACAAACAACAACAAACACAACAACAACACACAACACACAACAAACACAACACAACACACAAACAACACACAACACACACAACACAACAACAAACACACAAACACACAACACAACACAACAAACACACAACAACACAAACACAACAACACACACAACACACAAACAACACACAACACAACAACACAACAAACACACAACACACAAACACACAAACACAAACACACACACAACAAAACACAAACACACAACAACACAACACACAACACAAACACACAAACAAACAACACACACAACACACAAACAACAAACACACAACACAAACAACACACAAACACAACAACAAACACACAACACACAAACACAAACAACACACAACACAACACAAACAACAACACAACACAAACACACACACATCACACACAACACAACACAACACAACAAACAACAACACAACACAACAACAAACACAAACACACACAAACACAAACACACAAACAACAACACACAACAACACAAACACACAAACAACAAACACACACAAAACAACACAACACACAACAAAACACAACAACACAAACACACAACAAACACACAACACAAACAACACAACACAACACAAACACACAAACAACACAACACAACACACAAAACAACACAACACAACACAAACACAAACAACACACACAACAACACAACAACAACAAAACAACAACAAACACAACACAACACAACACAACAAACACACAACACAAAACAACACACAACACAAACACAAACACAACAAACACAACAACACAACACAACAAACAACAACAAACAACAACAACACACAAACACAACAACACACAACAACAACACAAACAACACAACACACAACACACAACAACACACACAACAACACAACACACAACAAAACACAACACACAACAACACAACACAAACACACAACACAACACAAAACAACACAACACAAAACAACACACACACAACACAACAACAACAACACAAAACAAACACACAACAAACAACACACACAAACAACACAACAACACAACAACACAAACACAACAACACAAACACAAACAAACAACACACAACAAAACACAACAACAACACAAACACACAAAACAACACAACACAAACACAACACACACAACAAACAACAACACAACAACAACACAACAACACACAACACAACAAACACAAACAACACACACAAACACAAACAACACAACACAAACAACAAAACACACACAACACAACAACACAAACAACACACAACAACACAAACAACACAACAAACACAAACAACACAAACACACAACACACAACACAACACAAACACAACAACACAAAACAACAACAACAACACACAACACAAAACACAACAACAAACAACACACAACAAACAACACACAACAAACACAACACAACAAACACACAACAAAACAACACAACAACACACAACAACACACACACAACACAACACACAAACACAACAAACAACACAACAACACAACACACACAAACAAACACAACAACACAAACACACAACACAACACAACACACAACACAAACACACAAACAACAACAAACACAACAAACACAACACAAAACAACAACAACACAAACAACACACAACAACAAACAACACAACAACAACACAAAACACAAACACAACAACAACACACACACAACAAAACACAACACAACAACAACACAACAACACAACAAAACACAAACAACACAAACACAACACAAACAACAACACAACACAAACACAACAACAAACACACAAACAAACACAACACAACAACAACACAACAACAACAACACAAACACAAACACACAACAAACACAAAACAACAACACAACACACACAAACACAACACAAACACAACAACAACACACAACAAACAACAACACAAAACAACAACAACACACACAACAAACAACAACACACAAACAACAACACAACACAACACAAACAACACAAACACAAACAACACAAACAAACAACACAAACAACACAACAACAAACACACAACAAACACAACAACAACACAACACACAAACACACAACACACAAACAACACAAACACAACAACAACACACACAAACACAACACAAACAACAACACACAACAACACACAACAACACAACACAAAACAACACACAACAACACAAACAACAAAACAACAACACAACAACAAACAACAAAACACAAAAACAAACAACACACACAACAAACAACACACAAACAACAAACAACACAACAAACACACAACACAAAACAACAACACAACACACAAACAACACAACAACACAACACAACACAAACAAAACACACACAACAACACAAACACAACAACACACAAACACAAACAACACAACACACACAAACACAACAACACACAAAACAACACACAAACACAACAACAACACAACACAACAACACAACAACACAAACAAACACACAACACAACACAACAAAACAACACAACAACACAACACAAACAAACACACAACAAACACAACACACAACAACACACAAACACAACAAACACAACAACAACACACAAACACAACAACAAACAACAACACAACAAACACAACACACAACAACACAAAAACAACACACAACACACACAAACACACACAACAAAACACACAACACAACAACAAACACACAACACAAACAACAAACAACACACAACACAACAAAACACAACACAAACACACAACACAACAAACAACACAACACAACAAAACACAACACACACAACAACAAACAACAACACAAACACAAACACACAACAAAACACAAACACAAACACACAAACAACAACACACAACAACACACAAACACAACACAAAACAACAACAAACACACAACACACAAAACACACAAACAAACAACACAACACAAAAACACAACAACACAAACAACACACAAACAACAAACACACAACAACACAAACAACACACAAACACAACAAACACAACAACACAAACACACAACAACAAACACAACACAACACACACAACAACACAAACACAACACAAACAACACAACAAACAACAAACACACAACAACAACACAACAAACACAACAACAAACACACACAAACACAACAACACACACAACACAACACAACAAACAACAACAACACACAAACAACACAACACAACAAAACACAACACAACAAACACAAACAACACAACAACAAAACAAACAAAACAACACACAAACAAAACACAACAACAAACAACACAACACAAACACAACACACAACACACACAACAACACAACACAACAACAACACAACAACAAACACAACAACAACACAACAAAACAACACAAACACAACAAACACACACAACAAACAACACAAACAACACACAACACAACACAACAACAAACAACAACACACAACAACACAACACAACACAACAACAACACAAACACAAAACACACACACAACAACACAACAACAAACACAACAACACAACACAACAACAAACAACACACAAACAACACACACACAACACACAAACACAACACAAAACAACAACAAACACAACACACAACAAACACAACACAACAAACACACAAACACAACAAAACACACAACAACAACACAAACAACACACAAAACAACACAACAAAACACACACAACACACAAAACAACACAACAACAAACAACACAACAACAACAAACAACACAAACAACAAACACAACAACAACACACAACAACACAAAACACACAACACAAACACAACAACACAACAAACAACAAACACAAACACACAACAACAACAAACACAACACAACAACACACACAACAAACACAACACAACACACAAACAACACAAACAACACAACACAAACACAACACACAACAAACACACAACACACAAACAACACAAACACACAAAAACACACAACAACACACAAACACAACAACACAACACACAACACAACACAAAACACAACACACACAACAAACACACAACACAAACACACACAAACAACACACAAAACAACACAACAACACAACACAACAAACACACAACAAACACACAACACACAACAAACACAAACACAACACAACAACACACACAACAACACAACAAACACAACACAACACAACAAACACACAACACAACACAAACACAAACAACACACAAACAACAACACAACACACACAACAAAACAAACACAACACACACAACAAACAACACAAACACAACACAACAACACAACAACACAACACAAACAACACAACAACAAACACACACAACAACAAACAAACACAACAACACACAAACACAACAAACACACAACACACAAACAACACACAAACACACAACACAACAACACAACAAACAACACAACACACAAACACAACACACAAACACACAACAAACACAACACAAAACAACACAACAAACACACAACAACACACACAAACAACAACAACACAAACAAACACACAAACAACAACACAACACAACAACAAACACACAACACACAAACAACAACAACAACACAACACAAACAACAAACACAACAACAACAACACACAACAAACACAACAACAACACAAACACACAACAAACACAAACAACACACACAACACAACAACAAACAACAACAACACACAACACACAAACAACAACAACACACACAAACAACAACACAACACACAACAACACAACAAAACACAAACAACACACAAACACAACACAACAACACAAACAACACAAACACAACAACACACACAACAACAACACAACACACAAACAACACACAAACACAACAACACAAACACAACAACAACACAAAACAACAACAACACAACACACACAAACAACAAACACACACAAACACAACAAAACACAAACACACAACAAAACAACAACAAACACAAAACACACACAACACAAACAAACAACACACAAACACACAACACAAACAACAACACAAACACAAACACAAACACACACAACAACAAAACACACAACAACAAACAAACACACAACAAACACACACAAACACAACACACAAACAACACAACACAAACAAACAAACACACAACACACAACACAACACAACAACACAACACACACACAACACAAACAAACACAACAAACAACACAACAAACACAACACAAACAACAAACAACACAACAACAAAACAAACACAACACAACACACAACACAAACAACACACAACAACACAACAAACACACAAACAACACAACAACAACACACAAAACACACAAACACAACACACACAACAAAACACAACACACACACAACAAACACAACACAAACACACACAACAAACACACAACAACACAACACAACAACAACACAAACAACAACAAACACAACAACACACAACACAAACAACACACAACAACACAACAACAAACACAAACAACAACACAACAAACACAAACACACAACACAAACAACACACACAACACAACACAAAACACAACACAACAAACACACAACACAACAACACACACACAACAAACAACAACAACAACACACAAACACAAAACACAAAACAACACACAACACAACACAACACAACACACAACACAACAACACACACAAACACAACACAACAAACACACAACACACAAACAACAACACAAACACAAACAACACAACACACAAACAACACAACACACAACACACACACAACACAACAAACACACAACAAAACAACAAACACACAACAACAACACACAAAACAACACAACACACAAACAACACACAAACACACACAAACAACAACAAACACACAACAACAACACAACACACAAACACACAAAACACAACAACAACACAACACAAACAACACAACAAACACACAACACAACAACACAACACACAAACAACAACACACAACAACAAACACACAACAACACAAACACAACACACAACAACACAACAACAAACACACAACACAACAAACACAACAACAACACAACACACAAACACACAACAAAACACAACACAACAAACACAAACACACACACATCACAACAACAACACAACAACACACACAACACAACACAACACAACACACAAACACACAAACACACAACACAACAACACAACACACAAAACACAACACACACACACAAACACAACAAAACACAACACACAACAACACAACACAAACAACACAACAACACAAACACACAACAACAACAACACACAACAAACAAACACACAACAACAACAAACAACACACAACAACAACACAAACACACAACAAACACACAACACACACAACAAACAACAAACACACAACACACAAACACAACACAAAACACAACAAACAACACAAAAACACACAACACAAACAACAACACAACAACAAAACACACAAACAACAAACAAACACACAACAAACACAACACACAAACACAACACAACACACAACAAAACAACACAACACACAACACAACACACACAACAACACAACAACAACACACACAACAACACACACAACAACACACAACAACACACAACACACAAACACAACAAACAACACACAACACAACAACACAACACAAACAACACACAAACACAACAACAACACAACACACACAAACACAACACACAAACAACACACAACAAACACACAACAACACAACACAACACACAAACACAACAAACACAACACAACACACACAAACAACACAAACACACAACACAACACACAAACACAACAACACACACACAACACAACAACAAAACACAACACAACACACACAACAACAACAACACACAAACACAAACACACAAACAACACACAACACAACACAAACACACACACAAACACAACAACACACACACAACACAAACAACACACAACAACAACACACACAACACAACAACAACACACACAACACAAACACACAACAAACAACACAACACAACACAACAACACAACACAAACACACAAAACAACAAACAACACAACAACAACACAAACACACACAACACACAACACAACAACACAAACAACACACACAAACAACACAAAACACAACACAACACAACAAACACAACAACACAAACACACAACAAAACACAACAAACAACACACAACAACACAAAACACACAACACAACACACAACACAAACACAACACACAACACAACAAACACACAACACACAACAACACACAACACAACACAACAACACACAACACACAAACACACACAACACAACAACACACACAAACACAACAACACAAACAACACAAAACAACACAACAACACACACAAACAACACACACAACAACAAACACACAACAACACACAACAACAACACAACACAACAACACACAACAAAACACAACACACAAACACAACACAACACAACAACAAACACACAAACACAACACAAACACAACAACACACAAACACACAACACACAACAAACAACACAAACACAACAACACAACAACAACACAACACAAACACACAACACACAACACAAACACAACAACACAACACAAAACACACAAACAAACACAACACAAAACACAACAACAAACACACACACAAACAACACACAAACACAACACAAACACACACAACACAACACAACAACAACACAAACACACACAACACACAAACACACAAACAACAACAACACAAACACAACAACAACACAACAAACACAACAACACAACACACACACACAAACAACAACAAACAACACAACAACACACAACAAACAACACACAAACAACAACACAAAACAACACACAACACAAACACAACAACAAACACACAACACAACAACACACAACACACAACAACAACACAACAAACAACACAACAACACAACAACACAACAACACAACAACACAAACACATCACACAACAAACAACAACACAAAACACACAACACAACACACAAACAACACAACACACAACACAACAAACACACACAACAACAAACAACACAACACACAACACAACACACAACAACACACACACAAACACACAACAACACAACACAAAACACAACAACACAAACAACACACAACAACAAACACAACACACACACAAACAACACAACAACACACAACACAACACAACACAACAACAACACAACAACACAACACAAACAAACACACAACACACAAACAACACAACAACAAACACACACAACAAACAAACACAAACACACAACAACACAACACACAAACACAACAAACAACACAAACAAAACACAAACAACACAAACACACAACACAACACACACAACAAACACAAACAACACAACACACACACAACACAACACACAAAACACAACAAACAACACACAAACAACAACAAAACAACACACACACAACAAACACACAACACAAACAACACACAACAACACAACACAACACAACAACACAAACACACAACACAAACAAACACACACAACAACACAACAACACAACACAACACACAAACAACACACAACACACACAACACACAACACAAACACACAACACACACAACACAACAAACACAACACACAAACACAACACACACAACAAACAACACAAACACACAACAACAACACAAAACACACACAACACAACACACAAACACAACACAACAACAACACACAAAACACACAACACACAACAAAACAACAACAACAACACAACACACAACAACACAAACAACACAACACACACAAACAACACACAACAAACACAACACAAACAACACACAACAAACAACAACACAACACAACACAAACACAACAACACAAACACAACAACACACAACACACAACACACACACAATCAACACAACACAAACAACACAAACACACACACAACACAAACACAACAATCAAACACAAACACAACAACACACAAACAACACACAAACACACAACACAACACAAACAACAAACACACAACACAACAACAAACAACAACAAAACACACACAACAACACAAACACACAACAAACACACAAACAACACAACACACAAACACACACAACACACAACACAACACAAACACAACACAACACAACAAACACAACAACACAACACACAAACAACAACACACACAAACAACAACACAACAACACACAAACAACACACACAACAACACACACAAACACAAACAACACAACACAACAACACAACACAACATCACAACAAAAACACAAACAACACACAACACAACAAACACACAAACAACACACACACAAACACAACACAACAACACAAACACACAACACAACAACACAAACACAACACAACAACACACAACACACAAACACAACAACACACAACACACAACACAACACAAACACAACACAAACACACAACACAACACAACAACACACACACAACAAACAACACACAAACAACACACACAACACAACACAACACAAACACAACAACAACACACACAACACACAAACACAACACACAACACACACAAACAACACACAACACAACACACAACACACAAAACAACACAAACAACACAACAAACACACAACAACAACACAACACACAACAACACAACAACACACAACACAAACACAACAACAACACACAACACAACACAACAACAAACACAACAACACAACACACACAAACAACACAACACAACAACAAAACACACAACACACAACACAACACACAACAACACACACACAACAACACAAACACAACAACAAACAACACACACACACAACAAAACACAACAACACACAACACACAAACAAACACAACACACACAAACACAAACACACACAACACAACAAACACACAACAACACAAACACAACACAACAAACAACACACACAACAACACACAAACACACAACAACACACACACAACACAACAAACACACAACAAACAACACACACAACACAACACACACAACACACAAACAACAACAAACAACACACAAACACAACACACAACACACAACACACAAACAACACAACACAAACAACACACAACACAACAATCAACACACAAACACAACAAACAACAACACACAACAACACACACACAACAACACAACACAAACACACAACACAAACAACACACAAACACAACAACACAACACAACATCACACAAACACACAACAAACACAACAACACAACACAACAACACACAACAACAACAAACAACAACACACACAACAACACAAACAACAAACACACAACAACACAACAAAACAACAACACAAAACACACAACACACAACAACACACAACACAACACAAACACACAACAAACACAACAACACAACACACAACAACACAAACACACAACACAACAACACACAACACACAACAAACACAACACAACACAACACACAACAAACAACAAACACAACACAACACACACAACAAACAACACACAACAAACACAACACAAACACACAACATCACAACAACACAACAACAACACACACAACACAACAACACAACACACAAACAACACACACAACACAAACAACACATCACACAACAACACAACACACAAACAACACAACACACACAACAAAACACACAAACAACACAACAACACACAACACAAACACACACAAACACACACAACAAAACAACACAACAAACACAACACAACAACACAAACAACAACAAACAACACACACAACACAAACACAACACAACACAAACAACACACAACAACACAACACAAACAACAACAATCACACAACACAACACAACAAACAACACAACACACAACACAAAACAACACACACAAAACAACAACACAACAAACACAACAACACACACAACAAAACACAAACACACAACACAAACACAACACACACAAACACAACACAAAACAACACAACACAAAACAACAACAAACACACAACACAACACACAAACAAACACAACACAACACAACAACAACACACAACAACACAAACACAACACAACAAACACAACAACACACAACACAACACAACAAACAACATCACAAACAACACACAACACACAACAAACACAACAACACACAACACAAAACACACACAACAACAACACAACACACAAAACACAACACAACAAACACAACACACACAAACAAACACAACAACACACACAACACAACAAACACAAACACACAACAACACAACACACAACACAACAACACAAAAACACACAACAACAACACAACACACAAACAACACAACAACACAACACACAACAACAAACACACACACAAACACAACACAACAACACAAAACACAAACAACACAAACAACAAACAACACACAACACAACAAACAACACAAACAACACAACAACACAAACACACAACACAAAACACAACACACAACACAAACACAAACACACACAACAAAACACAACACACAAACACAACACAACACACAACAACACACAACAACATCAAACACAAAACACACACAACAACACAACACAACAAAACACACAACACACAACAAACAACACAAACAACAACAACACAACACACAACAACACACAAACAACACACAACACACAACAACAACAAACACAACACACACAAACAACACACAACACAACACAACAAAACAAACACACAACACAACAACACAAAACACACAAACACAACACACACAAACAACACAACAACACAAACAACACAAACAAACACACAACACACAAACACACACAACAACAAACACACAAACACAACAAACACAACAAACACACAACACAACAACAACACAACACAACAAAACACAACACAACACAAAACACAACAATCACACAAACACACAACAAACACAACAAACAACACACAAACAACAACAAACACAACACAAACAACACACAACAACACACACAACACAACAAACACACAACAACAACACAACACAACACAACACACAACAAACACACAACAACACACAAACAACAACACAACACATCACAACACACAAACACAACAACACAAAACACACACAAACAACACAACACAACAACACAAACACAACACACAACAAAACACACAACACACAAACAACACAACACACAAACAACACACAACATCACAACACACACAAACACAACAACAACACAACACACAACAAACAACAACACACACAAACAACACAAACACACACAAACACACAAACAACAAACACACAACAAACACAACACAAAACACAAACACACAACAAACAACACAACAACAAACACAACACACAAACAACACACAAACACACAACACAAACAACACAACAACACAACAACAAACACACAAACAACAACACAACAAACAAACACAACACACAAACAACACAAACAACAACACAACACAACAACAAACACAACACAACACAAACACAACAAACAACAAACACACAAACAACAACAACACAACAAACAACACAACACAACACACACAACAAACACAACAACACACAACACAACACACAAAACACAACACAACACACAACAAACAACACAACAAACACAAACACAACACACAACAACACACAAAACACAAACAACACAACACACACAACAACAAACAAACACAACACACAACAAACAACACACAACACAACACAACAACAACACAACAAACACAACACACACAACAACACAAACACAACACACAACACACAAAACACAAACACACACACACAAACAAAACACAAACAACACAACACACACAAACAACAAAAACAACACAACACAAACAAACACACAACACACAACACACAAACACACACAACAACACACACAAACAAACACAAAACACAAACAACAACACACAAACACAACACAACACACAACACACAACACAACACACAACACAACACACAACACACAACAAACAACACAACACAACAAACACACAACAACACATCAAACAAAACACAACACAACACACAACACAACAAAACAACACAACACACACAAACAACACACAACACAAACACACAAACAACAACACAAACACAACACAACACACAAACAACAACACAACACAACAACACAAACACACAACAAACACACAAACACAAACACAACACAACACACAACACAAAACACAACACAACACAACAACAACACAAACACAACAACACACAACACAACAACAAAACACACACAACAACACAAACACAAACACACACAAACAACAACAAACACACAACAACACAACACACAACACAACACACAACAAACACAACACAACACACACAAACAACAACAACACACAAACAACACACAAACAACACACAACACAACAAAACACACACAACAAACACACAACACAACAACACAACACAACACAAACACAACAAACAACACAACAAAAACACAACAACACACACAACACAAACACACACACAACAACACAACACAACACAAACACAAAAACAACACACAACACACAACAAACAACACAACACAAACAACAACACAACACACAAACCACACAACAACACAACAAAACAACAACACACACAAACAACACACAACAACACAAACACAACACACAAACACACACAACAACAAAACACAAACAAACACACAACAAACACACAACACAAACACAAACACAACAACAACACACAACACAACACAACAACAAACAACAACACACAACACACACAAACAACAACACAACACAACAACAAACACACAACAACAACAACACAACACACAACAAACAACACACACAACACAAACAACACAAACAACACACAATCAACAAAACAACACACAACACAACACAAACACAACAAAACAACACAACAACAACAACACAACAACAACACAACAAAACAACACAACAACACACACAACAAACAACACAACAACAAACACACAAACACAACAACACACAACAACAACAAACACACAACAACACAAACACAACACAACAAACAACACAACAACACACAACACACACACAACATCACAACAACACAACACACAACAAACACAACACAAAAACACAACAAACACAACAACAACACAAACACACACAAACACAACAACACAACAACAAACACAACAAAACAACAAACACAACAAACAAAACACACAACACAAAACACAACAAACACACAACACAACAAACAACAACACACAAAACACAACACAACACAAACACACAAACACAACAACACAATCAACAACAACAAACACAAACACACAACACACAAACACAACAACAATCACAAACACACAACACACAAAACACACAAAACAACAACACAAACAAAACACACAACACAACACAAACAAAACAACAAACACACAACAACAACACAACAACAAAACACAACACAACAAACACACAAACACACAACACACAAACACAACACAACAACAAAACAACACACAACAACAACAACAAACACACACAAACAACACAAACAACAAAACACAACACACACAACAACAAACAACAACAACAAACACACAAACACAACACAAACAAACACAAACACACACACAACACAACACAAACAACAAACAACACAAACAACAACAACAACACACAAAACAAACACAACAACAAACACAACAAACAACACACACAACACAAACAACAAAACACACACACAACAAACACAACACAACAACACAACAAACACAACAACAAAACACACAACAACACAACACACAACAAACACACAAACACAACACACAAACAACACAACACATCAACAAACACAACACAAACAACAACACAAACACAACAACACAACAAACACACAACACAACAACACACAACACACAAACAACAACAAACACAACACAACACAACACAAACAACAACACACAAAACAACAAAACAACACACACAAACACACAACAAACAACAACAACACACATCACAACACAAACAACACACAACAAACACACAACAACAAACAACACACAAACAACACAACACACAACAACACAACAAAACACAACACAACACACAACAAACACACAACAAACACAACAAACACAAACACAACAAAACACACAACACAACAACACAAAACAAACACAACAACACACAAACAAACAACAAAACACACAACACAAACACAACAACAAACACAACACACAAACAACAAAACACAAACAACACAACAACAACACAAACACAAACACAACAACACAAACAACAAACACACACACAACAAACACAACAAACAAACAACAAAACACACAACACAACAAAACAACACAAACACAACACACAAAACACAACACAACACAACAAACACAACAACACACACAACAAACACCAAACACACAACAACACAACACACAACAAACAACAAACACACAAACACACAACACAAACCAACACAACACAACACAAACAACAAACAACACAACACAACAAAACACAAACAACACAACACAAACAACACAAACACACAAACAAACACACAACACAACAACACAACAAACACACACACAACACAACACACAACACAAACACAAACACACAACAACACAACAACAAAACACAACACACAACAACACAAACAACACAACAACAAACACAACACAAACAACACACACAACAAACACAAACACAACAACACAAACAACAACACAAAACAACAAACAACACAACAAACACAACACACAACAACAACAAAACAACACAACAACACAAACAACACACAACAACACAAACACACACAACAAACAACACAACACAACAAACACACACAACAAACACACAACACACAAACACACAACACACAAAAACAATCACAAACACACAACAACACAACAACAAACACAAACAAAACATCAACACAACACACAAACAACAACAACACAAACAACACACACAAAACACAACAACAACAAACAACAAACACACACAAACACACAAACACAACAACACACAAACAACAACACACAAACACAACAACACACAACAACACAATCACAACAAACACACAAACACACAACAACACACAAACACACAACACAACACAACACAACAACAAACACAACACACAAACACACACAAACAACAAACACACAAACACACAAACACAACAACAACACAACACAACAACAAAACACAACACACAC
This sequence comes from Pseudopleuronectes americanus, assembly GCA_038501795.1. NCBI lineage: Eukaryota > Metazoa > Chordata > Actinopteri > Pleuronectiformes > Pleuronectidae > Pseudopleuronectes > Pseudopleuronectes americanus. The sequence goes on along the minus strand of JBAMIH010000070.1, from coordinate 66,648 downwards.
ACAACACAACAAACAACACACAACAACAACACAAACAAACACACAACAACACAAAACAACAACAAACACACACACACAAAACAACACACAACAACACAACACAAACACAACACAACACACCAACACAAAACAACACACACAACACACAAACACAACAACAAACACAACACAAACACAACAACACAACATCAACAAACACACAACAAACACACAAACACAACACAAACACAACAACACAAACAACCACACAAACAACAATCACAACACAACAACAAACAACAACACACAAACACAACAACAAAACACACAACACACACAAACACAACAACAAACAACACACAACAACAAACACACAACACAAACAACAACACACAACAAACACACACAACAACAAACACAACACAACAACAAAACACAACAACACAAACACAACACACAAACAAACAACACAACACACAACAAAAACACACAACAAACACACAAACACAAACAACAACACAACAACAAACACAACAAACAACACACAACACAACAACACAAACACAACAACACAAACACAACAAACAACACAACAAACACAACACAACACAACACAACCAACAAACACAACAACAACACACAAACACACAACAAACAACAACACACACAAAAATCACAACACAACAACACACAAACACACAAACACAACACAAAACAACAAACAAATCACACAACAACACAAACACAAACAACAACAAACACACAACAACACACAACAACAAACAACAAAACACACAAACCAACACAACACACAACAAACAAACACAACACACAACAACAAAACACAAACACAACAAACACAACAACACACAACAAACACAACAACAAACAACAAACACAACAACAACAACACAAACAACAAAACACAACAACACAACAAACACACAACAACAAACACAACACACAAACAACAAACACAACAAACAAACAACACAACACACAAAACACAACAAAATCACACACAACAAACACAAAAACACACACAAACACAAACACAACACAACAAAACACAACACACACAACAAACAAACAACCAAACAAACACAAACAACAAAACACAATCACACCAACAACAAACACACAAAACACACACAACAAACAAACACAACACAACAACAAACACACAAACAACAACACAACACAAACAACACACACAAACACACAACACAACAACACACAAACAACACAACAAACAACAACAACAACACACAAACACACAAAACAACACAACAACACACAAACACAAAAACACACAACAACAAACACACACAAACAACACAAACACACACACAACAACAACACAAACACACAACACAACACAAACAAAACACACACAAACAACACACCAAACAACACAAACACACAAACAACACACAACAACACAAACACAAACAACACACACACAACACACAAACAACACAACAACACACAACACAAACACAACAACAACACACAAACACACAAAACACACAAACACAACAACACACAACAACAACACAAACAACAACACACACACACAAACACAACACACAATCACAACAAACAACAAACAACAACACCACAACACAAAACAACACACAACACAACACAACAAACACAACAAACACAACAACACAAACAACAAACACAACAACAAAACACACAAACAACACAACAAACACAACACAACAAAACACAACACAACACACACAAACAACACACAACACAACACAACACAAAACACAACACAACAAACCACAACACAACACAAACAACAAACAAACACACAACAACACAACACAACACAAAACAACACACAACACACAAACAACACAACACAAAACACAACAACACACACAACAAACAACACAACAAACAAACACACACAAACACACAACACAACAAAAACACAACACAAACACAACACAACAAACAACATCAACACAAAACACAACACACAACAACACAACACAACAACACAACACAAAACAACACAAACACCAACACACAACACAACACACAAAAAACAAACACACAAACAACAAACACAACACACAACACACACAACACAAACACAAACAACACAACAAACACAACAACAAACACAACAACACACAACACAAACAACAAAAACACAACACAACAACAACAAACACAACAACAAACACACAACACAAACAACAAAACACAACACACACAACACAAAACACAAACACACACAAAAACAACACAAAACACAACACACAAACAACAAACACACACAAACACAAACAACACAACACAACCACAAAACAACACAACACAACAAACACACAAAACACAACACACAACACACAACAACACAAACAACAAACAACACACAAACACAACAAACACAACAACAAAACACAACACAAACAACAACACAAAAACACAACACACAACAATCACAACACAACACAACACAACACAACAAACACAAACAACACAAACAACACAACACAACAACACAAACACACAAACAACAAACACAAACAACACACAACACACAACAACAACAACAAACACACACAAACAACACAAACACAACAACACACAAACAAACACACAAACAACACACAACACAACAAACACAACAACAACACAAAACAACACACAAACAACAACAAACACACACAAACAAACACACAACAACACAAAACACAACACAACACACAAACACCAACAACAACAACACAAACACAAACACAAACAACACACACAACAACACACAAACAACCACAAACAACAACACAACAAACACAAACAACAAACACAACAACACACAAACAACAACAAACACAACACACAAACACAACACACAAAAACACAACACAACAAACACAAACAACAAACAACAAACACACAAACAAACACAACACAAACACACACAACAACCAACACAACAACACAACACAAACACAACAAACAACACAACACACAAAACACAACAACAACACACAAACACAACACACACAACAAACCACACAAACAAAAACAACAAACAACACACAAACACACAAACACAACAAACACAACAACAACAACAAACAACAACACAACACACAAACAAAACAACAAACAACAAAACACACAACACAAACAAAACACACACAACAAAACAAACACACAACACAAACAAACACACCAACAAACAACACAAACACACAACAAAACACAAACAACACACCAACAACAAACAACACAAAACAACACACACACAAACACAACAAACACCAAACACACAACAAACAACATCACAAACAAACAACACAAAACACACACAAAACAAACACAACAACAAACAACACAAACAACACAACAAACAACAAAACAACACAACAACACAAACAACAACACATCACAACAACAAACAACAAAACACAACAACACACACAACACACAACACAAACACAACAAAAAAACACAACACAAACACAACACAACAAAACAAACACACAACACAACAAACACAACAAACACACACACAAACAACAACACAAACATCAACACAAAACAACAACACACAAACACACAAACACAACACAAACAAACACAACACACAACCAAACACAAAACACAACACACAACACAACACACAACAAACACAACAACAACAAACACACACAACAAACAACAACACAACAAACAACACAACACAAAACAACACCAAACACACAACAACACAAACACACAACAAACAACACAAAAAACAACACAACACAACAACACACAAACCAACAACACAACACAAAACACAAACAACAACACACAAAACACAACACAAACACAAACACAACACAAAAAACACAACACAACAACACACAACAAACACAACACATCACACAAACAACACAACAAACACACAACACAAACAAAAACACACAAAACACAACACACAACAAACACACAAAACAACACAAAACAACACACAACAAAACACAAACACAACAACACAAAAACAACAAACAACAACAAACAACACAACAAACACACACAAAACAACACAACACACACAACAAAACACAACACAAACAAACACACAACACAAATCACACAAACAAACAAACACACAAACAACACAACAAACACAACAACACAAACACACAACAACAAAACACAAACACAACACAACAAACACAACAACACACACAAACAAAACACAAAACAAAACACAACACAAACAACAACAAAAACACAACACACAACACAAACACACACAACACACAACACACAACAAAACAACACAAACACAACACACAACAAACAACACACAAACACAAACACAACAACACAACACACAACACAACAAACACACACAAACAAACACAACACACAAAACACAAACAACAACAACAAACACACACAAAACACAACACAACAACACACAACAAACACAACAACAACAACACACAAACAACACACAACAACAACAACACAACAAACAACAACACACAACACAACAAACAACACAACACAACAACAACACAAACAACACAACAACACAACAACAACAACACACAAACACAACAAACAACACACACAACACACAAAAACACACAAACAAAACACACACACAACAACACAAACAAACACAACAAACACCAAAACAACAAACACACACAACACAAACAAACAACACAAAACACACAACACACACACAAAACACAACACAAACAAACACACAAACAACACAAACAACAAACAACACACAAAACAACAACACAACAAACAACACAACACACACAAAACAACACACAAACAAACCAAATCAACACACAAACACAACAACACAAACACACAAAACAACAACACACAACAAACAACAAACACAACAACACAAAACAACACACACACAAACACACAACACAAAACAACACAACAAACAACACACAACACAACACAACACACACAAAACAACAAACAAACACACACAACAACAACAAACACAAAACAACACAAAAACACAACAAACACACAACAACAAAACAACAACAAACAACAAACACAACAACACAACACACAACAACACAAACAACACACAACACACAACAACACAACAAACAAACACACAACACACACAAAAACAACACAAACACAACAACACAACAAAAACACACAACACAACACAACAAACACAACAACACAACAAACAACACACAACAACACACAAACACAACAACAACACAAACACACAACAAAACAACACAACACAACAACAAACACAACACACAACAACAACAAAACACAAACACACAACAACAAAACAACAAACACACAACACACAAACAAACAACAAACAAACACAACAACACAAACAACAACACAAAAACACAACAAACACACAACACACAACAAACAACAACACAAACAACAACACAAAACAACAAACACACAACACACAAACAAACACACAACAACACAACAACAACACAAAACACAACAAACACACAAACACAAACAACAAACAACACAACACAACACAAACAACAACAACACAAACACACAACAAAACACAACAACACACACAACACAAACAACACAAACAACACACAAACACACAAACAACAAAACAACACAAAACACAAACAACACACAAACAACACAAACACACAACAACAAACACACAAACACACAAACACACAACAAACACAACACAAAAACACAACACAAAACACAAACAAAATCAACACAACACAACACAACAAAACACAACACACACAAAACAAACAAACACAACAACAACAACAAACACACAACACAAACACAACACAACACAAAACACAACAACAAACACACAAACAACAACACAATCAAAACAAAACACAACACACAAACACAACAACACACAACACACACAAACACAAAACACACAATCAAACACAACAACACACAAACAACACAACAAAAACAACACAAACACAACAAACAACAACAACACAACAAACACACAAACACAACACACAAAACAACACACAAACACAAAATCAAACACAACACACAACACAACAAAAATCAACACACAAAACACAACACAACACAAACACACAACAACACACAAAAACACAACACAACACACAAAACAAACATCAACAACACAACACAACAAACACACACAACAACACAAACAACACACAACACAACACACAACAACACATCACAAACAACACACACAACACAAACAAACAACAAACACACACAAACACAACACAACACAACAACAACAAACACAACAACAAAAACACACAAAACACAACAAACAAACACACAACAACACACAAACAACACAACACAACAAAACAACACACAACACACAACACAAACACACACAAACAAACACACACACAAAACACAAAACACACAACACAACAAACACAAACACACACAAACAACACACAACAACAACAACACAACAAACACAAACAACACACAAAACACAACAAAACACAACACAAACACAAAACACACACAACAACAATCACAACAAACACAACACAAACAACAAAACACAACAACACAACAACACAAACAACACACAACAAAACAACACAACACAACACACACAACACACAACAAACACAACAAACAACATCAACAACACACAAACACAACAACAATCACACAAATCACAACACAACACAAACACACAACAACATCAACAAAACACAAACACAACACACAAAACACACAACAAAACAACAACACACAACACAACACAACAAACAAAACACAACAAACAAAACACACAAACAACAACACAAAACAAACACAACAAAACACACAAACACACAAACACACAACAACACACAATCACAACAAACAACACACAACAAACACACAAACACAAACAACACAACACAAAAACACACAAACACACAAAACACAAACAACAAACAACAACAAACAACACAACAACAAACAACAACAAAACAACACACACAACAAACACAATCACAACAACACAAACACAAACATCACAACAACAACAAAAACACACAACAACAACAAACAAACACACCAACAACACAACACACAAACACAAACAAACATCAAACAAAAACAAAACAACATCAAACAAACACACACAACACAAAAACACAAACACACAAACAACACAACACACAAACAACAAACAAACACAACAACAAACACAACACAACAAACAAATCACAAAACACACAACACAAAAAACAACACACAAAACAACAAAAAACACAACAAACACACAAAACACAACACAAACACAACACAAACAAACACACAACAAACACAAACAACACACACAAAACACAACACACAAACACACAACAACAAACACAAACACAAACAAAACAACAACAAACACACAACAAAAACAATCACACACAACAACAAACACACACAAACACAAACACAACACAACAAACACAACAACAACACACAACAACACAAACACAAACACAAACAAACAAACACAACAAAACACAACACACAACACACAACAACAAACAACACAACAACAACAAAACAAACACACAACAACAAAACACACACAACAACATCAAAACACAAATCAACAAAACAACACACACAAACACAAACAAAACATACAACACACAACACACACAACACAAACACAACACACACAAACACATCACAACACAAACAACACAACAACACACAACAACAACACACACAAACAATCACACAAATCAACAACAAACAAACAATCACAACAACAATCACCAACACACACACATCAACAACAAACAAACACAAACAATCACAAACAAAAACAACAACACAAACAACACAAACAAACACACAACACAAAAACACAACAACCAACAACACAAACAACACACAACAAAACACAACAACAACACACAAACAAACACAACAAACACAAACAAACACAAACAAAACACACAACAAACAAAACAACAACATCACAAAATCACACAACACACAAACAAACACACACATCACAAAACAACAACAACACACAAACAACAAACAAACACAAAAACACACACACACAACACAATCAAAAAACAACACAACACAAACATCAAACAAACAACAACACAACACACACAACAACAAACAAAAACAACACAACAAACAACAATCACAAACACACAAACACAAACAACAACATCACAACACACACAAAACAAACACACACAAAAAACAAAACAACACAAACACACACAAATCACAACAAACAACAAAAACAACAAACACAACAACAACACAAAACAAAATCACACAACAAAACAACACAACAAAACACAAAACACAACACAAACATCACACACACAACAACAAACAAAAACACAACACACAACAAACAACAAACAAATCACAACAACACAAAACAACAACACAACAAACAATCAAACACACACAACAAACACACACAACACAACACACACAAACACAACAAACAATCACAAACAAACAACAAAAACAAACAAACAACAAACAAACAACACAACACACAACACAAACAACACAACAACACACATCACACAAACAAACAACACACAAAACAACAACAAACACAAACACAAACACACAACAAACACAAACACATCAACAACAACAAACAACAAACAACACAAAATCACACACAACAAACACAACAAACAACACAACAAACACAAAATCACAACAAAAACAAACACATCAAACATCAACACAAACAACAACAAACACAAACAAACACAAACAAAACACACAACACAAACACAAAACAACAACACACAAACAACACAATCAACACAAAAACAACACAACAAACACAAATCAACAACAATCACACAAACAAATCAACACAAACAACAAAACAACAAACAATCACAAACACAAACAACACAACAACAACACACAAACACACAACACAAAACAAACACATCAACACAACAACAAAAACAACACACAAAACACACAAACAACACAAAATCACACAACACAACAAACAACACACAAATCACACACAAACAACAACACAAACAAACACACAAAACAAACACACAACAACACAAACACACAAACAATCAACAACAACAAAAACACACACAACACAAACAACAAACAACACAAAACAACACAAACACAACACAAACAAACAACAATCACAACAAACAACATCAACAACACACAACACAAAACACACAACACACACACAACAAACACACAAACACAACACATCAAAACACAAACAACACATCAACACACAACAACAACAAACAACACAAAAAACACAACAACAAACAACACACAAACAAACAACACAAACACAAACACAAAACAATCACAAACAACACAACAAACAAAACAAACACAAACACACAACACAACACAAACACAAACACAACAACACAACACAACAACACAAATCACACAAACAACACACACAACAAACACAAAACAACACAACACACAACACATCAAAACAACAAATCAACACAACAAACACACACAACACAAACACAACAAAACACAAACACAAAACACACACAACAACAACAACACACACAACAAACAACCAAACACACACACAAACAAAAACACAACACACAAACACAAAACACACAACACACAACACACAAAAAACAAAACACCACACAACAAAACAAACAACAAACATCACAACAAACAAACACACAACACCACAACAACAAACACACAACAAACACCACACAAACAAACCAAAACAACAACACAAACACAACACAACACAACAAACAAACAACCACAAACACAAACAACACAACACAAACAACAACAAACACCACACACAACACACAAAACACACAACAAACACACACAACAAACACAAACAATCACAAATCACAACATCAAACAAACAAAACAACACAAACACAACAAACACAAAACACAACACACAACCCAACAAAACAAACACAACACATCAACAAACACAAAACAACACAAAAACACAATCACAACACAACAAACACAAATCACACAACACAAACAACCACAACAAACACAACAATCAAAAACACACAAACACACAAACACACCACACATCAACACAACACAACAAACACAACACAAAACAAACAAACAACACAAACACAACACAAACACACAACACACAACACAAACAAACATCAAACAAACAACACAACAAACAACACAACAAAACAAACCACAACAACACACAAACAAACAAAAACAACACAAACACACCAACACACAACAAACAACATCACACAAACACACAAACAATCAAAATCAACACACAAACAACACAAACATCAACACAAACACAAACAATCAACAAACAACACAACACAACAAAACAACACAACACAACAAACACAACACACAACACACACACAAACAACACACAAACAACAAAACAACACAACAACACAACACAACACACACAACAACAAAACACAACACACAAACAACAACCACACAACACAAAAACAAATCACACAACACACAACACAACAAACACAACACAACAACACAAACACACACAACAATCACAAACACAACACACACACAAAAACATCAACACAACAACAAAAACAACAAAACAAACACACAACACACAAACAAACACACAACAAACAAAATCACAACAAAAACACAAAACACACAAACAAACATCACACACAACACAAATCAAACAACCACAACATCAACAAAAACAAACACAAACAACAAAACACACACAACACACAAAACACAACAAAAAACATCACAACAAACACAACAAATCACACACAACAAAACAACAACAATCAAACACAAACACAACACACATCAAACAACAAACAAACAACACACAAACAATCACAACAAAATCACAAAACAACAACAACACAACAACACACAAACAACAAAATCACACAAACACAAACAACACAACACAAACACAACACAAATCAACAAAACACAATCACAACACAAACAACACAAAACAACACAAACAATCAACACAACAAAATCACACACAACAAACAACACAAACAACACAAACAAACAACACACACACAACAAACACAAAACCAAAACACACAACAAAACATCACACACAAACAAACAAAATCAACAACACACAACAAACATCACAACAAAAAAACACAAACACACACCAAACACAACACAACACAACACACACAAAACAAACACAACACAAAAAAACAACACACACACAACACACAAACAACACCAAAAACACACAAACACAAACAATCACAACACAACATCAAACAACACAACATCAAACAACAACAAACAATCACAACACAACAACACACACAACAAACAACAAACAATCACAAACAAACAAACACAACAAACAATCAACACACAACACAATCACAACAAAACACACAAACAACAACAAACACAACACACAAACAACAAAACAATCACAAACAAACAAACACCAACAACACATCAACACAACAAACACAACACAAACACAACAACACAAACAAACAATCACAAACACACAACCACAACAAACACAACAAACACACAAAACACAACAACAACAACACCAACAACACAACACAATCACAACAACACACAACAACACAACAAACAACAAACACAACACAAACAACACACACAATCACACAACAATCAACACAAACAAAACACAACAAACACACACAACAACACAAACAACACAAAACAACAACACACAAACACAACACAAACAAACAACAAACAACAACACAAACACAAACACACCAAACAACACACACAACAAACACACAAACACAACACAACACACACAACAACAAACACAACACAACAACATCAAACAAAAAACACACAACAACACAAAACACAAACAACACACAACACAACATCACAAACACAACAAACAACACAAAAACAACAAACACATCAAACACAAACAACACACACAAACACAAAACACAACACACCAAACAACACACAAACAACAACAAAACAACACACAACAAACACAACAACACAAATCACAACAAATCACAACAACCACAAAACAACAACACATCAACACACACAAACACAACACAACAAAACAAACACAAAACAACAAACACAAACACACACAACAAAAAACACACAAACATCACAAACAACAAACACAAACAACACAACACAACAACACAACACAACACCAAAAACACAACAAACAACCAACAACACACAACAAACAACAACACAAACACAACAAAACAAACCAACACAACAAAACACAACAACACAAACAAACACAAACACACACAACAAAACACAAACACACAAACACACAAACACAAACAACACACATCAACAACAACAAACAACACAACAACACAAACAACACAACAAACAACAACACAACAAACCAAAAAACAACAACACAAACACAACAACAAACAAACACAAACAAACAACAACACAACAAACACAAACAACATCACACACAAACAACACACAAACACAACACAACACACAAACCACAATCCAAAACAAAACAACACACAACAAACACAAACAAACAACAACACCACACAACAACACAAAAACACAAACAACAACAACACAACACAACACAACAAAAACAAACAAAACACAACAATCACAAAACACACAAACATCACACAAAAACAACACAAAAAAAACACAACAACACAAACACAAAACACACAACACAAACACAAACACAACAACAAACAAAACACAACACACACAAACACAAAACACAACAACAAACAAACACAACACACAAAACACACAACAAAACACAACAAAACACAACAACAAAACAACAACAAACACAACACAAACAAAACACAACAAAACACACATCAAAACAACACAACAAAACACAAACAACACAACACAACAAAACACAACAAACACAACAATCACACAAAACACAATCAAAACAACACACAAACACAACACACAAAACACACCAACAAACACAAAACAACACAACAAACACAAACACACAACAAACAACACACAAAACACAAAACAACAACAACACAAACAAATCACACAAACAACACAAACACATCAACACAACAAACACAAACAACACAAACAACACAAAACACAAACAACAACACACAACACAAACAACACAAACACAACACAAAACACACAACACAACAAACAAACACACAACACAACACACAAACAACAACAACACAAAATCACAACACAAACACAAAACAACAAACAACAAAACACAAACAACAAACACAAACAACAACAAACACAAACACACACCAACAACAACACAAAACAACACAAAACAACACACAACAAACAAAACAACACAACAAAACAATCACACAAAAACAACAAAAACACAACCAAACACAAAAAACAACACAACAACACAAACACAACAAACACAACAACAAACACACACAACAACACAACATCACAACAAAACACACAACAAAATCAAACAACAACACAACACAAAAACAAACACAACACAAAACAACACAAAAACAACAACAAACACCAACACACAACAACAAAACACAAACACAACAAACACACACAACAAACAACACAACAAACACAAACAACAACAAAACACAAAACAAACAAACACCAACACACAAACACACAAACAACACACAACAACACAAACACAACACACAACAAAAACAACACAACAACACAACACCAAACACAACACACAACACAACAAAACAACACAAAAAAACAACAACACAACAACAACACAACAAACACAAAAACAACACACAAACAAACACAAAAACAAACACAACACAACACAATCACAAACAAAACAAACAACACACAAAATCACAACAACAAACAACACACAAAACACAAAAACACAACACACCAAACAAACAAACACAAAACACAACACACAAACAAACACAAAACAAAACACAACAACATCAAAACAACACAAACAACAACACAAACAACAAAACAACACACAAAAACAAACACAAACAAACACAACAACAATCAAACAACACAACAACAAACAACAAAAACACACAACAAAAACAACAAACACACAAACACAAACAAAACACAACACAAACAACACAACAAACACACAAAAAACAACACAACAAAACAACAAACAACACACATCAAAACACAAACACAAACACAACAACACAAAACACAACAAAACACAAACACAAAACAAACAACAACAAAACACAACAACAAACAACAAACAAAACACAAACACACAAACACAAACAACACAAACACAAAAACAACAACACACAAAACAACAACAACAAACACAACAAAAACACAAACAACAACACAAACAAACAAAACAACACACAAAAACAACAAACACAAAAAACACAAACAAACAACACAACAACAACAACCAAACACACAAACACACAACAAAACAAACAACACAACAACAAACAACAACACAAAACAACAAACACAACAACAAACAAACACACAAACAAACACAACAAAACAAACACAACACACAAACACACAACAACAAAACAACAAACAACACAAACATCACAACACACAAACAAACACAACACAACACAAAACACACAAACAACACAACACACAAACAACAAACAACAAACACAACACAATCACACACACAACAAACAACAACAAACAACACAACAAACAACAAACACAACAACACACAAAACACAACACAACACAAAACACAACAACAAACACACAAACAAACAACAACACACAACAAACACAACACAAACAACAAACCAACACACAACAAACAAACACAACAAAACAACAAATCACACAAACACAACAAACAAACACAAACAACACAACACAACAAACAACAAACAACACAAAAACACAACAAAAAACAACACAAACACAAAAACAAACAAACACAATCACACAACACAAAACACAACACAAAAACACAACAACACAACACAAACAACAACACAAAACACACAACAACACAAACAACAAAACAACACAAACAACAACACAACAACACAAAACACACAACAAAACAAACACAAACACAACAACACAACACAACAACACAACAAAAACACACAACACAAACACAAACACAAAACAACACACACAACAAAACACAACACAAACAAACAACACAAAACAAACACAACACAACAAACACAACACAACAAAAACACAACAAACACAACAAACAACAACAAACACACAAAAACACAACACAACACAACAAACAAACACAACAAACACACAAACAAACAACAACAACACAAACAACAAAACAACACACAAAACAAAACACACAACACAAACACAAAACACAACAAATCAACAACACAAACAACAACAAACACACAACAACAACACAAACAACACACAACACAAACAACACAAACAACAAAAACACAACACAAACAACAAACACAAAACACACAACACAACAAAACAAACACAACATCAAACACACAAAACACAACAACAACACACAACAAACACACAAACAAACAAACACACAAACAACACACAACAAACAACACAACACAAAACAACAAACACAAACAACAACAAACAACAAACAACAACAAACACAACACAAAACACACAAACACCAACACAAAACAACAACACAAACACACAACAACAACAACACAACAAACAAAAACAACAAACACAACAAAAACACACAAACAAACACAACAAACACAAAACAAAACATCAACAACAAAACACAACACAAACAAAACACAACAAACACACAACAAACAAACAACATCAAACAAACACAAAAACAACACACAACACACAACAAAACAAAACAACAACACAAAACAAACAACACACAAACAACACACAAACAACACACAACAAAACAAAACAACAAAACAACACAACAAAACACACAACACAACAAACAACACACAAAAACAAACACAACACCAACAACAAACAAAAACACACAACAAACACAAACACAAACAAACAACACAACACACCAACAAACACAACAAAAACAACACAACAACAACACACAAACACAACACAAAACACATCAACAACACAACCACAAAAAACACACAAACAAACAAACAACAACAAACACAAAAACACAACACAACAAAAACACAACACAACAAACACAAACACAAACACACAAAACAAACAACAAAACAACAAAAAACAACACACAAACAACAAAACACAACAACAAACAACACAACACAAACAAAACAACAACAAAAACAAAACAACACAACAACACAAACACAACACAACAACAACACAAAACACAAACAACAAACACAACAAACAAACACACAAAACACACAAACACAACACAAACACAACAAAACAACACAACAACACAACAAACCACACAAAACAAACAACACAACAAAACAACACAACAACACAAAACAAACACAAACACAACACAAAACACAACAAAACACACACACAACCAACACAAACAACACAACAACACAAACACAACAAACACAAACACAACAAAACACAACACAACACAAACAACAACAAACAAAACACACAAACAACACAACACACAAACAACAAAAACCAAACAACAACACAAAACAAAACAACACAACACACAAACAACAACACAAACAACAAACACAACACAAAACAACACAAACAAATCAACAAACACACAAACAACAAAACAACAAACAAACACAACAAACACAACACCAACACACAAACACAACAAACAACAACACAACACAACAAACAACAAAACAACCACAACAACAAAACAACACACAACACAAACAACACACAAACACACAATCAACACAAACAACAACAAAACACAACACAAACACACAACAAAAACAACACACAACAACAAACAAAAACACAAACAAACACACACAACAAAACACAAATACACAACACTCAACAAACATCAACAAACATCACACAAACACAAACAACACACAAACACAAAACAAACAACACAAAACAACAACACACAAACAAACCAAAACACAACACACAAACAACAACACAAACACAATCAAACAACACAACAACAAAAAACACAAACACAACAACAACACACAAACAAACACAACAAACAACAACAACAAACACAAATCACACAAACAAACACAAACAACAAACACAACACAAAACACAAACACCACAACAACAATCAAAAAACACAACAAAACACAAAACAAACAACAATCAACACAAACAAACAACAAAACACCAACAACAAACAACAACCACAACAACACAAACAACACAACACAACAAACAAACAACACAACAACACAAACAACACACAAAACACACAAACAAACACACAACACAACAACAAACACAAAACAAACACAAAAACAACACACACACAAACAAAACAACACATCACAAACAAACACAACAACACACAAACAACAACAAACAAAACAACACAACAAAACCAAAACAACAACAAACACAACAACAAAAACACAACAACAACAAAACAACACAAACAACACAACAAAACACAACAAACACAAAACACAACAACCACAACACAAACAACAAACAAACAACAACACAAACACACAAACACACAAACAACCAACACAACAAAACACACAACAACAAAACAACAACAAAACAACAAACACAACACAACAACAACAAAAACACAAACAAAAAACAAACACAACACAACAAACACAAACAACAACACAACACAAAACAACAACACAAACACAACAAACACAACACAACAAAAAAACACACACAAAACCAAACAACACAAAACAACAAAAACACACCAAACAACAACAAACACAAAAAAACAAAACAAACACAACACAAACACAAACAACAAAAACAACACAACACAACACAAAACACAACACACAACACAAAACAACAACAACAAACAACAAACACACAACAAAACACAAAAACAAACAAACACAACAACAAACACAAAACACAACAAACAAACAAAACAACACACAAAACAACACAAAACAACAACACACACAACAACAAAACACAAACACAACAACACAACAACAACAAACAAAACACAACACACAACAAACAAACAAACAACACAAACACACAAAACACAAAAAACAACACAACAAAACACAAAACAAAACAAACACAACAAACACACAACAAACAACAACACACAAAAAACAACAACAACACAAAACAAACACCACAACAACACAAAAACACAACACAAAACACAAACAACAACAAACACAAACAACAAAACACAACAACAAACACACAACACAAAAACACAAAACACACAACACAATCACAAACAAACACAACAAAACACAACAAACAACAAACAAAACACAAACACACAAAACACACACACAAACACAAAAACAACAAACAAACAACAACAAACAACACAAAAACATCACAACAAACAAACAACAAACAACAACACAAACACAAAACAAACACAAACAACAAACAACAAACAACACACAAACACAACAAACACAAAACAAACAAACACAAACACAACAACACACAACAAACAAAACACAAACACAACACAAAAAACAAACACAAACAAAACACAAAACAACACAAAACATCAACAAACACAACAAAACAAAACACAAACAACAAACAAACACAAAACAACACAACAACAATCAACAAACAAACACACAAACAAAAACACAACACACAACAAAACAACAACACACAACAACACAACAAACAAAACAACAAACACAAAACACAAACAATCACACAACAAAACACACAACAAACAAAACAACACAACAAACAAACACAAACACACAAACACAACAAAACACAACAACAAACAAAACACACAACACACAAACACAAACAAAACAAACAAAACCACAACAAAACAACACAAAACAACAAACAACAAAACAACACAACACAAAACAACAACAAAACAAAAACAACACAAAACAAACAAACAACACAACATCACAAACACAACAAAAAACACAACAAACAACAAACACACAAACAACAACAACACACAACAAAACACAAAACAACACAAAAACAACACCACAACAAACAACACAAAACAAACACAACAAACACAAACACACAACAACACAAACAAAACAACACAACAAACAACAAAACACAAACACAACACAACAACAAAAACACACAACACAACAACAAACAAACACAAAACAACAACAACAAACAACACAAAACAACACAAAACAACAACAAACAACAAAAACACAACAAACAAAACACAAACAACAAACAACAACCAAACAAAACAAACAACAAACACAACAAACAAAACAACAAACAACAAACACAAACACAAACACAACACAAAAAACACAACACAACAAACAAAAAACAACAAACAAAACAAACAAACAAACAACAAACACAACAACAAAACACACAAACAAAACAACAACAAAAACAACAAACAACAAAACACAACAACACAAACACAACACAAAACAAACAACAAACAAAACACAACACAACAAACACACAAAAAACAACAACACAAACAAAACACAACAAACACACAACAAACACAAACAAACACAACAAAACAAAAACAAAACACAAACACAACAAACAAACACAAACAACACAAACAAACACAAACAAACACAACAAACACAAACAACAACACAAAACAACAAACAAACAAACACAATCAAACACAAACAACACACAACAACAAAACACACAAACAAACAACACAACAAAACACAACAAACAACACACAACAAAACACAACACACAACACACACAAAAACAACACACACAAACATCAAACAACAACACACAACACAAACACAACAAACACACAAACACAAACAAACAACACACAACAAACAAAACACAACAACAAACACAACAAAACAACAAAACAACACAACACAAAACAACAACACAACACACAAAACACATCAACACAAAACAACACAACAACAACAAAACACACAACACAACAACACAAAAAACACAACAAACAACACAAACAACACAACACAACAAAACAAACAACACAACAAAACACAACAAACAACAAAACAACAACACAAACAAACAACAACACAAACACAACAACAAAACAAAACAAACACACAAAACACACAAAACACAACATCAACAACAACACACAAACACAACAAACACACAAACAAAACAACAAAAAACACAAACACAAACAACATCACAACAAACAACAAACAACAAACACAACAAATCAACAACAAAAACACAACAACAAAACACAACAAAAACAACAACACAAACAAAAAACAAACAAACACACAAACAACAAAACACAAAAACAACACAACAAACAAAACACACAACAAAAACAACACAAACACAAAACAACACAACAAACACAACAACAAAACACACAACAAAATCAACACACAAACACACAACACAACACAAACACATCACAAAAAACAACACAAACAACAACACAAACAACAAAACAAAACAACAAAACACAACACAAACAAACAACATCAACACAAACACAACAACAACAACAAACACAAAAACACAACAAACACACAACAAACACAAAACAACACAACACAACAAAAACACAACAACAACAAAACACACAAACACACAACAAAACAAACACAAAACAACACAAACACAACCAACACAAAAAACACAACAAAACACACACAACACAACAACAAAAACAACAACACAAAACAACACAAACACAACAACACACAAAACAACAAACAAACACAAACAACAACACAAACACAAAACAAAACACAAACAACAAAAACAACACAAAACACACACAACACAACACAACAAAACAACAACACAAACACACAAACAACAACATCAACACACAAAAACACACAAAACAAAACACAACACAACAACAAACAACACAACAACAAAACAACACAACAACACAAACACAACACAAACACAAACACAACAAAACAACACAAACAACACAACAAACAACAAACACATCAACAAACACAAACACAAACAACACAAAAACACAAAAACAACACAACACAACAAAACACAAACAACAAACAACAAACAACAACAACAACACACAAAACACACAATCACAAACAAACACACAAAACACAACAAAACAACAAACACAAACAAAACCACAACAACACAAACCACAAAACAAAACACAAACAACAACACAATCAAAACAAACAACCAAACACAACAAAACCAACACACAAAAACACAAACAACACACATCAAAACAACAACAAACACAACAAACACAACAACATCACACAACACAAAAACAAACAACACAAACACAAAACAAACAAACACACACAACAAAACACAAAACAAACAAAACAACAAACAACAACACAAACAAAACACAAACACAACAACAAACACAACAACACACAAACACAAACAAACACATCCAAACACAACAAACACAAAACAACAAAACAACACAACAAAAAACAACAACAAAACAACAAACAACAAACAACAACCACACAACACAAAACACAACAAACACAAACACAACAAAACACAACAAAACACAACAACAAAACACAACACAAAACACAAACACAACCAAACAACAACACACAAACACAACACAAAAAACACACAACACAACAAAAAAACAACAAAAACAACAAACACAAACAACAAACAAACAACAAAACACACAACACAAAACAATCACAAAACACAACAACAAAACAACACACAACCAACAACAAAACAACAACACACAAAACACAACACAAACAACAACAACACAAACACACAAAACAACAACAAAACAACCAACACACACAACACACAAACACAACACAAACACAAAACAACACAACACAACACAACAAAAACAAACAACACACAAAACACACACACAACAATCAACAACACAAACAAAACAACACACAAACAACAACAAACACAACACAACACAACACACACAACAAAACAACCAAACACACAAATCAAACACCAAAAAACAACACAAACAACAACACAAACAAACACAACAACACAAAACAACACACAAACAACACACAACACACAAAACAACAACCAAAAACAACAACACAAAACACACAAATCAACAACAAACACAACAACAAACAACACAAAATCAAACACACAACAAACACAAACAAACAAAAACACAAACACAACAACAAACACAAACACAAAACACAACAACAACACAAACACACAACAAAACAAAAACACCACACAAAACACAAACACAACAACAAAACAACACACAACAAACACACAACAAACACAACAAACACAAACAACACAAAAACAAACAAAACACACAAAAACAACACACAAAACAACAACAACAAAACACACAAACACACAACAACACAAACAAACACACAAACAACACAAAACAATCACACACAAAAACAAACAACAACAAAACACAACAAAACAACAAACACAAAACAACAAAACACAAACACAACAAACACAACAAAAACAACAACACACAAACAACAACACAAAAACACAAACAACACACAACAACAAACAAACACAACAAAACACACAACAAACAACAAAACACATCAAAACACAACACAAAACACAACAACAACAAATCAACACATCAAACAAACAACAACAAACACAACACACAAAACACACAAACAAACAACAAAACAACAACACACAAAACAAAACACAAACAAAACACACACAACAAACAACAAACACAATCAAACACACAAACAACAACACAAAACAAAACACACAAACACACAAACAAACAAACACAACCAACACAAACACAACACAACAACAAAACACAAACATCACAACAAACACAACACAACAACACAACACAATCACAAAACAAATCACACAACACACACAACAACAACACAACACACACACAAACAAACATCAACACACCAAAACACAAACAACACAAACACACAAACAAAACCACACAAACACACACAAACACACACAAACATCAACAAAACACACACAAAACAACAACAACAAACAACACACAACACAAACAAACACAAAACAACACAAAACAACAAACAACATCAAACAAACAAACAACACACACAAAACAAACAAATCAACAAACACAACACACAACAAAACACAAATCAACACAACACATCAAAACAACAACACACAAAACAAACAAAAACACACACAAACAACAAAAACAAACACACAAACACAACACACAAAAAACACACAACACAACAAACAAAACAAACAACACAAAACACAACAACACACACAAAACAAACAAACAACAACAAAACAACACACACAACAACAAAACAAAACACAACAATCAAACACACAAACACAACAAATCACAAAAAATCACCAACACACAACACAAATCACACACAACAATCAAAAAAAATCAACAACACACACAACACAACAAATCACACAACACAAAAACACAATCAAACAAAACACACAACACACAACAAACACACAAACATCACAACACAACACAAACACAACAAAAAACATCATCAACATCAAACAAAACACAACAACAAAAACACACACAACAACAAAACACAAACAAACACACAACATCAACAAAACAACATCAAAACAACACACAACCACAAAAACAACACACAACACACACAACAAACTCACATCAAAAAACACAAACAAAACACAACACACAACAATCACAACATCAAACACAAACATCAACAAAAACAAACAACACATCACAACAACAACAATCAAACACACAACAACAACAAAAACAACAACACAACAAACACAACATCAAACAATCAAAACACAACAACACACAAAAAACAACAACACAACAAACACACAACACAAACAAATCACAACAAACAAAAACAACACAAAACAAACAACAACACAACAAAACAACACATCAAAACACACACAAAAAAAACAACATCAACACAACAAACAACAACATCAAACACACAACAAAACACAATCAACACAACAACAACAACACAAACAAACAAAACATCACAACATACAACACCAAAAATCACACAAACACAACAACAACAACAACCACAAACAACCAAACACAACAAAACAAAACACAATCAAACACAAACACAAACACAACACATCACAAACAAAAACAACACAACAAAATCAACACAACAAACAACACAAACACAAACAAAACAACAAACAAAACACAACATCACAAAAACAAACAACACACAAAAAACAACAAAACACATCACCAAACAACACAAACAAAACAACACACAAACACAACAAAATCAACACACAACACACAACACCAACAATCAAACACAAACAACACAACACAAACACAACAACAAAATCACAAACACAACACAAAACAAATCAAACAAAAAAACAAACAAAAACACACACAAACAAACACACAATCACAAACCAACAACAATAACAACAAACAAACAATCACAAAAACAACAACAACAACATCAACAAACAAACAACACAACACAAACACACAAACAACACAACAAACAAAACACACAAACAACACAACACAAACAACAAACACACAATCAACACAACACAACATCACAACAAAAACACAAACAATCATACACAAAAAACAACAACACAAAACACACACACAAATCAAAAACAAACAAACAAACAACACACACAACAACACAAACACACACACAAACAACACACAAAAACAAAACAACTCAACAACAACAACAAAATCCAAAAACAACAAAAACACAAAACATCAACACAACAACAAAATCACACAACAACATCACACACAACAAACACACCAATCAATCAAAAACACAACACAACAAAACACAAAAAACAACATCACAAACACAAACAACATCACAAAACATCAAACAACACAAATCAACACAAACAACACAACACACACAAAACACACACAATCCAACAAACACAATCAAATCACACAAACAACACAAAAATCACAAACACCAAACAACACACACACACAAAAATCAACAAAACACAACAAACAACAAAACAACATCACAAAACACCAAACACAAACAAAAACAACAAAACAAACAACCAACAAAAACAAACAATCAATCACAACAACAACAAACAATCAAAACCAACAACACAAACACATCACACACACAAACATCACAAACAACACATCAAACACAAACAACACAACACACACACAACACAAACATCACAAATCACAACACAACACAAAACACACATCAACAACAACACAACACATCACAACATCAACACACAAACAACACAAACAAACACAACAACAAAAAACAAACACAACACAACACAAACACAAACACAAACAACACACACATCAACACAACAACAACACAAACACAACACAAAAAACTCAACACACACAACAAACACACAACAAAAACACACAACACAACACAACACAAAACACAAACACAACAACACACACAAAACAACACAATCACAACACAACCAAACACAACAACAAAACACAAACACAACATCACAACACAACAACAAATCAACAACAACAAAACAAAAACACACAAATCAACACACAATCAACACAACACAACAACACAAACAACATCACACAAACCAAAACAACACAAAACACAACACACACAACACACAACAAACACAACAACAAAAACAAAAAAATCACAACACAAACACAACATCACAAACACAACAACACAACAAATCAACAAACACAACACACATCAAATCACACCAAACAACAACAACAACACAAACACATCAACACAAACAAAACAATCACAACAAACAACCAACAACAACACAAACAACAAAAAACACACACACACATCACAAAACAAACAAACATCAAACACAAAAACAAAACAAACAATCAACAACACAAAATCACAACCAACAAAAACAACAAACATCAACACAAACAATCAAAACAAACAACACAATCACAAAACACAATCAACAAAATCAACAACACACAACACAACACATCAACAACAAAAACAAACACACAACAAACAAAACAAACAAACAACAATCACACAAAAAACATCAACACACAACACAAACAAACAAACCAAAACACACAAACACAAAACAACAAAACACACAAACAATCCACACAACAACAACACAAACACAAAAACACACAACAACAACATCACACAAACAACAACAAAACAACAAACAAAAACAAACAACAACATCACAACAACAAAAACAACATCACACACACACAACAACAAACATCAACAAACAACACAACACAACAACAACAAACAACAACACAAAACACACACACAACAAACAACACACACAACACAAATCCAAAACAAAACAAACACAAACCACAACAACACACACAAAAACACAATCACAACAAACAATCAAACAACACAAACACACAACAACACAAACATCATCAACAACACACAAACACAACATCACACACAAACAACATCACAACAAACAACAAAACACACATCACAAAAACAACACAAAACAAACAAAAACAACAACACATCACAAACAAACACAACAA
This sequence comes from Pseudopleuronectes americanus, assembly GCA_038501795.1. Taxonomy (NCBI): domain Eukaryota; kingdom Metazoa; phylum Chordata; class Actinopteri; order Pleuronectiformes; family Pleuronectidae; genus Pseudopleuronectes; species Pseudopleuronectes americanus. The sequence goes on along the minus strand of JBAMIH010000070.1, from coordinate 40,076 downwards.
ATCAACAACAAAACAACACAAAACAACACAAACAACACAACAACAACAAACAAACAACAAACAATCAACACAAAACACAAACATCACACACACACAAACACAAACACACACAAAATCACACAAACAACAACAAAACAACAACACACAAACACAACAAATCACAACAAAACACAAACAACAAACAAAACAATCACAACAAACACACAAAACACAAACAAACACAAACAACACACATCACAACCAAACACAAATCAACAACACACAAACACAAACACAACAAACACACACACAACAAATCACACACACACAACAAAACACACAACAAAAACAAAAACACAAACATCAAACAACAACAAACAATCACAAACACAAACACAAAACACACAACAACAATCAAACACAACACAAACAACAACAAACACAACACAAACAAACACAATCATCAAACAAACACAACACAAACACAAATCAACAACAACAAACAAACAACACAAACACACAAAACAACAAACAAACCACAACACAAAACAACACAAAACAACAAACACAACAAACACAACACAAAACAACATCACAACAACACAACACACACAACAAAACAACAACAACACAACAAAAACACACACAACAACACACAAACAAACAACACACAATCACAACATCAACAAAACACAACAAACAACAACACAACATCATACACAAAAACAAACAACACAAAATCAACAAAACAAAAATCATCACACAAACAAACACACAAACAACACAAAATCAAAACAACACAAACATCACAAACAACAACAACACACAACATCAAATCATCAACAAACAAAACACAAATCAAACACAACACACAAAACACAACAACACCAACAAAACAACACACAACAAACAAAAAACCATCACAACAAACAAAACACAACACAACATCAAAATCACAACTCAAACACACAAACAACAAACACACAAAACACAACAAAACAAACACAATCAACAATCACACAACAAAAACAACAACAACACAACATCAAAACATCAACACAAAAACAAAACACAACACAAAACAAACAACACAACACAAAAAACAACAAACACAACACAACACAACAACAACACAATCACAAACAACAACACAAACAACAACAACACACACACCAAACAACACATCACACACAAACAAACAAAACAACCACACAAACATCACAACAAAACAAACACACAACACACAACACAAACAATCACACACAATCAACACACAACAACACAACAACACAAAACAACAATCAAACACAACAAACAACAAAAACAACAAACAACAACAAAAACAACAACAAAACACAACACAAACATCAACAAAACACACAAACACAACAACAACAAAACACACAACAAACACAAATCAAAAACAAACAACAAAACACAAAACACAACAAACACACACAAACACAACACAACAACAAACAATCAACACACAAACAAACACAATCAACAACAACACAAACACACACAAAACAAACAACAACACAAAATCAACACAAAAACACAAACAAACACACAAAAACAAATCACACACACAAAAATCAACACAACAACACAAAATCACAAACAAACATCAACAACAAAACAAACACAACAACACAAACACAAAATCAACCACAAACACAACACAACAAACACAAACAAAACAAACACACAACAAATCACACAAAACAAATCAAATCAACAAACACAACAAATCAAACACACAACAAAACACACAAACACAACAAACACAAACACAAACACACAACACAACACAACAAACAAACAAAACAACACAACAACACAAAAACAAAACACAAAAACAAACAACAACAACACAAAAACAACAAACACAATCACAAAAAACAACACAACAAACACACACAAAAATCAACACAACAACAACACACAACAAAACACACAAACAAAACAACATCACAAACACACAACAACATCAACAACACAAACATCAAAATACAAACAAAACACACACAAAAACACAAACAAACAAAACACAAAAAACACAAACACACAACAACAAAACACAACAACACAAAACAACACAAACACAACAACACAACAAACAAAACAAAAACACAAACAATCACAAAAACAACATCAACAACAAACACAACACAACAAAATCACAAACAACAACACAATCAACAAACAAACAACAACAAAAAACACAACATCAACACAACACACACAAACAAAAAAACAACACACAAAACAACACAAACCACAATCACAACAACAAATCAAACAACAAACAAACAAAAAACACAACAAACACAAACACAACAAAAAACAACAAACACAAAACACACAAACAAACACAACAAACAAAATCAAACACAAACACAAAACAACACACAAACAAACACAAAACCAATCAACACAATCACAAACACAACAAACACAACACAACAAACAAACACAAAACACAACAACACAACAAACACAACAAAAACAACACAAAACAACAACACACAAAAACAACAAACAACATCACACAACAAACACACAAACAAACAACACACAACATCAAACACAAAAACACAAACAACACAAAACAAAAACATCAACAAAACACACACACAACACAAAAACAACACAAACAAAAACAAACACACAAAACAAAAAATACAACACACACAAATCACAACAAACAACACAACAATCAACAAAACACAAATCAACAAACAACACCAAAACAACAACAAAACAACAACACAATCAAACAACATCAAACAACAACAAACACAACAAAACAAACACAAAAACAAAATCAAACACAACACAAAAACATCAACAAACATCACAAACAATCACAACAAACAAACAAACAACAAACACAAACAAACAACACAACACAAAAACAACAAAACAACAAACACAAACACACACAATCAACACAACACAACAAAAACACAACAAACACAACACACACAAATCAACAAAAACACAACACAACAAACAACACAAACAAAAACACAACACACAAACAACACAACACAACAAAAACAACCATCAAACAAAAACAACAACACAAACAAACAAAAAACACAAATCACACAAAAACACAACCAAAAACAACAACAACACAAACAACACAACCACACAAACACAACACACAAAATCACACAACAAACACAACAAAAACACAACAAAAAACAAACACAATCCAAAACAACACAAAAACAACACAAAAACAAAACAAACAACACACAATCACAAACAAAAAACAACAACAAACAAACACAACAAAAAACAATCAAACAACAACAAAAATCAAACACAACAAACAACACACACAAACACACAAAAACACACAATCAACACAAACAAACCACAACAACAAAAACAACAAACACACAACACAAACAACAAACACAACAAACACAAAAACACAACATCACAAACAACACAAAAACAATCAACAACACAAACAACAACCAAAAAACAAACACACAAAAACACAAAACAAACACAAACACAAACAACAAAAACAAACAAACACAAACCAAAAACAAAATCACAACAAACAAACACAACAAATCACAACAATCACAAAACAACAACAACAAACACAATCACACAAAACAACACAAACAAACACATCAAACAACAAACACAACAAAAAAAATCAACACACAACAAACACAACACAAAACACAACACACACAAACATCAACACAAAACAAAAAACACAAACAACACAAACACAAACAACAACAAAAATCACACAAAACACACAAACACAAACAAACACAACAACACACACAAAAACAAACACAAACAACAAACAAACAACAAAACAAACACACATCAACACACAAACATCAACAAAACAACAACAAAACACACAACACAAAACACACAACACACAACACAACAAACACAAAACACAACAAAAACACACAAACCAACAATCACACAACACACAAAAACACAACAAAATCAAACACACAAAACACAACAAACACAATCACACAACAAACACATCAAAAAACAAACAACATCACACAAACACAACAAATCAAAACACAACAATCAAAACACAAAACACATCAACAAACAAACACAAAACATCAAACACACAAACAATCACACACAAACAACAAAACACAAAACAACAAAAAACATCAACACACAACACAACACAACAAACACAACACAAACACAAATCAACAAAACAATCAAACACAACAAACACAACATCACACACAAACACAACAAACAAAAACAAACACAAACACAAACAACCAACACAACAAACAAATCAACAACATCAACAACACAAACAAACATCACACAAACAAACACAAAAAACACAACAACAACACAATCACAAAACACACACAACAAACAAACAATCACAACAAAACACAACAAAACACACAACACAAACACACAAAACAACAACACAAACCAATCACAAACACACACAAAACATCACAAAACAACAAACAACAATCACAAACAAAACACACAAACACAAACAACAACAAACACAAATCAAACAACAACAAAACATCAACAACAACAACACAAAAACAACAACACAACAACACAACAAACACAACAATCACAACAACAAACACATCAACACACATCACAAACAAACAAAAACAACAAATCAATCACACAAAAACAAACAAAACACACACAACAACAAACATCAAACAACAACACATCAACAAACAACACAACACAACAAACAACAACATCACACAACAAACACACAACACAACAAACAAACACACAAAAACAACACAACAACAACAACATCAACAACACAAACACACAAAAACACACAACAACAAACATCACACAAACAAACAACAACACAACACACAAATCAACAAACAACACAACAATCACAAACAACAAACAAAACAACACACAATCAACACAACAAAACACACAACAAACAAATCACAAAACAAACAAACAACAACACACAAAACACAACAAAACAAACACAACCAAAAATCACAACAAAACAACAAAACAACACAACAACAAAAACACAACACAAACAAACAACAAATCACAACAAACAAAACACAACAATCACAACACAAACACAAACAACAAACAATCACAAACAAACAACAATCACACAAACAACAAAAACACAAACACAATCAAACAACACAAAACAACACACAAAATCAACACAAACACAAAACCAATCAAACACAACACAAACAACATCACAAACAAACACAACACAACAAAATCACACTCACCACAATCAAAAATCACAACAAACAACACACAAACACAAACAATCAACAAAACACACAAAACAACAAAACAAACAAAACACAACAAAAACACAAACAACACACATCAAAACACAAACAACATCACAACAAACAATCAACAACACACAACAACAAATCCAAAAACACAAACAACAATCACAACAACAATCACAACAAACAACAAACAAACAAAAAACACACAAAACAAACATCACAACAACCAAAATCAACAAAATCAAACACACAAACAACACAACAAATCAAAATCAACAACACACAACAAACACACAACAAAAACAACACAACACAACACAAACAAATCAAAACAACAAAAATCAACACAAACAACAAAACCAACAAAACACAAACAAAACACAACAATCACACATCAAACCAACAAACACAACACAAAAACAACAAACACAACACAACAAACACAACAACAACAACATCAAAATCACACAACAAAAACACAAACAAACAACAAACAAAACAACACAAACACACACAACACAACAAAACACATCAACAACACAACACAAAAACAAAACAACAAACAACACAAACAAACAAACAACAAACAACAACACAAAACAAACAACAACAAACAACACAAACACAACAATCAACACACAACAAAAAAATCAACAAAACAACATCAAAAACAAACAACACAATCAAACAACAACACAAACACCAAACAACAAAAACACAAACACATCAACAAACACCACACAAAAACAACAAATCACACAAAACACACAACAAATCAACAACAAAAAACAAACACAAACAACAAAAAACATCACAACAAATCAACAACACACAATCACAACAAACACAAACAACACAAACACAAACACATCACAACAACAAATCAAAACAACAAAAAACAACAACAAACAAAAAACATCACAACAACAAAAACAACCACAACACAACACACAAACAATCACAAAACAACAACAAAACAACATCAACACACAAAAAACAACAACACAAAATCACAACAACACACACAACACAACATCAACAAAACACACACAAAACAAACAACAAACACAACACAACACACAACAACACAAATCACACACAACACACAAAACAAACACAAACACATCAACACAACAACACACAAACACAAAACACAACAAACAACAAACACAACAAAACAACACAAACACACAATCAACAACAACAACACAAACACACAACAAAACAACACACACAACACAACAACAACAAACAAAAACACAAATCAACAACAAAACAACAAACCAATCAAAACACACACACAAACACAAAAAACACAAAACACACAACAACACACACAAAACACAACAAACACAACAAAACACAAAACACACAACACAAACAAAACACAACAAACAAACAAAAACACACAACAAACAACACAAACACAAAAACATCAAACACAACAACACACAAACACACACACAAAAACACAACACAAAAAACACAACAACACACAAACAAACAACAACAAACACACAACACAAAACAAACAACAACAATCAACAACAAACAAAAAACACACAACACAAAACACAACACACCAAACACAAACAACAAACATCAAACAATCAACACAAACAACAACAAAACACAACAAACAACAACAAAACAAACACAATCACAAACACAACACAAACAAACAACACATCACAACACAAACAAAATCACAAACAAACACACAACACAAAACAACAAACACACACAAAACATCAACATCAACAAACACAACACAAAAACAACAAAACACACAACAAACACAACAACACAAACACAACACAACACACAACAAAACAACACAAACAACAACAACACAACAAACAACAAAACAAACAAAATCAACACACAACAAACACAAAACACACACAAACAACACAACAAAAACAACACAACACACAACAACAAAACACAACAAACAACAACACAAACACAACAACACACACCACACAAACAACAACACAACACACAACAACAAACACAACATCACAACAAACACAACAAAAACACAAACACAAACAAACACACCAAACAAACACAACAACAAACAACACAACAACAACACACACAAATCAACACACAAACAATCAACAACACACACACAAACACACAATACAACAAAACAACACAACACAACAACAACACACAAATCAACAAAACAAACACACAAACAAACACACCAAACAACAAACACACAACACACAAAACAAACAACACAATCAACAACACAACACAACAAACAACACAATCACAAACAACAAACACAAACAAACAAACAAACAACAAACATCACACACACACAAAACAACAAAACACAACAAAACACACAAAAAACAAATCACACAACAACAACACACCAACACAAAACAACACAAACACACACAACAAACAACATCACAAAACAACAACACACAAACACCACAACAACAAACACATCAAACAACACAACAACAACAACAAAACAACACACAAACAACACACACAAAAACAAACAACAACACACAAACAACACAAACAACACACAAACACAACACACAACACACAACAATCACAACAAACACAACAAACAAACACATCACACAACACAACAAACACAAACACAACAAAACACAACAAACACACAATCACAACACACACAAACACAAACAAACAACAAAAACACAACAACAAACAACACAACAAACAACAAACACACAACAAACACACACAAAAACAAAACATCACAACACAACACAAACAACACAACAACACACAAAACACAAACAACAAAACACACAAACACAAAACAAAAACAAATCACAACAAACAACACACACAAACACACAAACACAACAAACACACAACAAACAAACACAACAAAACACACATCACACAAACACAACAACAAAACATCAACAACACAATCACAAAACAACACACAACACAACACAACAAACAAAAACACAACCACAACAACAAAACACAACACAAATCAACACACAACAACACAACAACAACACAAACAAAACACACAAACCACAACACAACAAAACAACACAAATCACACAAACACAACATCACAACAACAAATCAAACAAAAACAACAAAACAAAACACAAACAACACACAAACACAACAACAAAAATCACAAACAACCAAACACACACACAAACACACAAACACAAACAACAACACACACACAAACAATCAACACACAAAAACACACAAACAAACAAACACATCAACACAAACACAAAACACAATCAAACACACACAAAAACACAAACAACACAACAAAACACAACACAACAACACAACAAACACAACAACACAAAACAACAACACAAACAACACAAATCACACAAAACACAACACAATCAAAACACACACAAACACAACAAAACACACAACACAACAAACAAAAACACAACACAATCACACAACACAAACACAACAACAAAAACAATCACACAACAAAACACAACAACAACACACAAACAACAAACACACAAACCACACAAATCACAAACAACACACAAACAACACAACAAAACAACAACAAAACATCAACACAAACAACAAAACAACAACACACAAAAACACAAATCACACAACATCAAACAACAAACAACCACACAAAAACACAAACACACAAACACACAACAACAAACAACAATCACAAACACAAAACACAACACACAACACAAACACACAAAAAACAACAACACAACACAACAAACACAAAAAACAAACCACAAAACAAACACAAACACAACAAACAACACACACAAAAACACAACAACACACACATCAAACACACAACACAACAACACACACAAAAACACAACACAAAAAACACAACAAACACAACACAAAAAACACAACAACATCAAACACAACAACACAAACAACACAACAACAAACACAAACACACAAACACACAAATCAAAAAAACACAACAACACAAACAACACAACAAACACACAACAAAACACAAAAACAACACAACACACAACACACAAACAACAACAAACACACACAACACAAACACACAAACAACAAACAAACAACACAACACAAACAACAAAACACAAACAAATCAACACAACACACATCAACACACAACACACACAACACACAAACACACAAAACAAACAACAACACAACACAAACACACACAACAAAACAAACACACAACACAACACACAACACAAAACACACCACAAACACACAACAAAAACACAACACAACAAACAAATCAAACAACACACAACAAACAAACACAAAACAACACAACACACACACAAACAAAACACAACAACAAACACAACAAACAACACACCAACAACACACACAACACAAAACACACACAACACACACAAAAACAACAAACAACACAACCAAACAAATCACAACAACAACAACACACACAACACAACAAACACAACAAAACACACAATCAAACAAAATCACAACACACCAACAACAACACAAACAACATCAACAAACAACACACACACAACACAAACACACACAACAACACAACAAACAACAAACACAAACACAACACAACAACACACAAACACCACCAAAAAACAACACAACACACACAACAAACACACACACACAACAACATCAAAACACAACAACACAAACAAAAAACACAATCAACAACAACCACAAACACATCACAACACAACACACAAACATCAACAACACAAACACACAACAACACAACAACACAACACAACAAACACACATCAACCAAAAACAACAACAACACAACACAAAACAACCACAAAACAACACACAACACACAAACACAACAAACACAACAAACAACACATCAACACAACACAAACACAACAATCACAAAACACACAACACACAACAACACATCAACACAAAACACAACACAACAACATCAACAACACACAACACATCACACAACAAACACAAACAACAACAACAACAACACAACACACACAAAACACAACAAACCACACAACAAACACAACACACAAACAACACAACAAACAACCAAATCACACACACACAAACACACACAACACTCACACACAACACACAAACAAACACACACACAATCAACACAACACACAAAACAACACCAAACACAACACAAACACAACACCAACACACAAAACAAACAACCACAACAAACAACACAACATCAAAACACACACACAAAACAACAACACAACACACAACAACAACAAACAACACAACACACACAACACAAACACAACATCCACACAACAACAAACAAACCAAACAACACACACAACATCAAAACATCAACAAACACACAACACAACACAAACAACCAACACAAACAACACAACACAACAACAACAAAACACAAAAACACACAACACAACACACAAACACAACAACACAACACAACACCACAACAAACACACCACACAAACAAACACAACATCAACACAAACAACAACACACACAAACACAAACAACAACACAAACAACACCAACACACAACCAACACCAAACCAACACATACAACAACACAACACACAAACAACAACACAACAACAACACACAAACATCACAAACACAAACACAAACAATCAACAAACCACACAACACATCAAAACACAACAACACACACAACACCAAACAAAAACAACAACACACACAACACAACACAAAAACACACACAACACAAACAACAACACAAACAACACAAACAACACACAACACAAACAACACAAACAACAATCAACCAACAAACAACACACAACACACACCACACACAACAAAAACACACAACACAAAAAAACACACAACACAAACACACAACAAAACACAACACACACAAACAAACACAACACAACAATCAAACAACAACAACAAACACAACACACAACACAAACACAAACAAAACACACAACACAAACAACAACAAACACAACAACAACACAACACAACAACACAACAAACACAACACACATCAACACAACAAAAATCACAACAACACACACAACACAACACAACAACACACAACAAACACAACACACAATCACAAACACACACAACAATCACACACAAACACACAAAACACAACAAACACAACAACACAAACAACACACACAACACAAACACCAACATCACACACAAAACAAACAACAACACAACAACACAAACACACAACAACACAAAACACAACACACACAAACACAAATACCAACACACACAACCAAAACACAACAACAAACACACACAACAAACACAAACAACACAAACAAACAAACAATCACACAAACCAACACAACAAACATCACACAAACACAACACACACACAACACATCACAAACAACACACACAAACAAAAACAACATCACACAAACAACACAAAACAACACACAACACAACACAACAATCAACAATCAACACAAACACATACACAAAACACAACAACACATCAAACACAACACACAAAAACAACAAACACACAACAACACACACAAACACAATCACACAAAAACAAACACACACAACAACACACACAACAACACACCAATCACAACCACACAAACCACAACACACAACAACAACATCAAAACAACACAACACAAAACACAACACAACACAAAACACAAAACAACAAACAACACACAACACAAAAAACACAACACAACAACAACCACACAAACACAAACAAACTCACAACAACAAACACACAACAACACACATACTCAACAACATCACAACACACACACACACCACAACAACACAACACAAAACACACACAAAACAAATCACACCAACACAACAAAACACAACACACACACAAATCACAACACAAAACACAACAAACACACAACAAACACACACATCACACACAAATCAAACAACAACACAAAACACCAAACAAACAACACACAACAACAAACACACATCAACACAACACAACAAAACAACACAACACAAACACACAACACACACAACAAACAACACAAAACACAACACACAACACACAACACAACCACAACAAACACAAACCACAAACACAACACACAACAATCACACCACAACAACACAAAACAACACAAACACAACAAACAACACAACACACACACAAACAAACAAACACACAACACACAACAAAACAAACACAACAAAACACAAATCACACAACAAACACACAACACAAACACACATCACAAACACACACAACACACAACAAACACACAAACACAACAACACAAACATCAAAACAACACAAACAACAACACACAAACACACAATCAACACCAACACAAACAACACACACACAAACATCAACAACAAAACAACAAACACACCACACAAAATCAACACAACACATCACAAACACAACACAACCAACACACAAAACCAATCAACATCACAACAACAAAACACAACAAATCACAAACAAATCAAACACACAACACACAAACACACAAACAACAACAACACACACAACACACAACACAACAACACAACAAACACAAACCACAAATCACACACAACCAAACACACAAACACAAACAAACACACAACAATCAACACACAAACAACACAACAACACAACACAAACACACAAAACACAACATCACACACAACACACAAACATCAACAACAAACACCACAACAACAACAAACACACAACACACCACAAACAACACAAACACAACAATCAAACACACAACACACCAACACACAAACACCACAAACAACACAAACAACAAAACACAACAAACACACAACACAACACACAAACAACACACAACACAAACACAACAATCACACACAATCAACCAAACACACACAAAACACACAACAACACAACAAAAACACACACAAACAACAACAAACACACAACAACACAATCACAACAACACAACACAAACACAACACAAACACACAACAACCACCAACACACAACAACACAAACAACACACAACCACAACACAAACAACAACACAACACATCAAACAACACAACACAACAACACAAACAACAAAATCACACAACAAACAACAACAACCAAACAACACCAAACACAAACAACATCAACACAAACAACACAATCAAACACAACACAACAACACAACAATCACACAAACAAAACACACACACACAAATCAACACAACAAACACACAAAACAACACATCAACAACACAACACCAACACACATCACAACAACAACAACAAACACAAACACAACATCAAACACATCACACAACAAACACAAACACCCAAACAAAAAAACACAACAAAACACACACAACAACACAACAACAACACAAACACAAACAACAACACAACATCACAACACAAACACAACAACAACAAACACAAACACCAAAACACAAACACACACACACAACAAAACACACAAAAACAAACAACACCAACAACAAAACACAAACAACACAACACAAAAACAACACAACACAAACAACACACAAACAAAAACAACACACAACAACACACACAACAACAACAAACACACACACAACAAACACAACACACAAACACAACAACACAACACACAAACAAACAACACACAAACAACAACAAACACAACAACACACACAACAAACAAAACACACAACACACACAAAACACAAACACACAAACAACACAAACACAACACAACAACACAAACACAACACAACAACCAACACAAAACACAACACACAAACAACACAACACAACACACACAAACACCAACAAACACACACAACAACACCACAACACACACAACAACACAAACAACAACATCACAACAACACAACAAACAACACACAAACATCAAAAACACACAACACAACATCAAACACAACACAACACAAACAACACACAACAAACAACACAACACAACAAAACAACAACACAACACAACACAAACAACACACAACACAAAACAAACAAAACATCACAAACAACAACACCAACATCACACAACATCACACACAACAAACACACAAACAACACAACACAACACAAAACACACAACACACAACACAATCAACAAACACAAACAAAACACAAAACACAACACAAACAACAACACAACACAACACAAAACACATCAACACAAAACAACAACACACATCACAAACAACACACCACACAACAAACAAACACAACAACACAAACACACACAACAAACAACACAACACTCAAAACAACAACACAAATCAACACAACACACAAACAACACACAAAACAAACAAACAACACAAACACACAAACAACACAAACAAACACACAACAAACAACACAACAAACACAAACAAAAACACAACAACAACACAACACACAACAAAACAACAAAACACATCACAACAACACAAAACAACAACACAAACAACACAAACACAAACACACAAAACAACACAACAAAACAACACAACACAACAAACAACACACAAAACACAAACACACATACAACAAACACCAAAACACAACAAACAAAAACAACACAACACAAATCACAACAACAACACAAACAAAACACACACAAACAAACACAAACAAACAACACAAACAAACACACAAACACAACAACACACAAAAACAAACACAAACAACACACAACACAAACAAACAACACAAACACACAAACAACACAAAAAAACAACCAACACACAATCACACAACACACAACACAACACACAACAAAAAACACAAACAAACACAAACAACACAACAACAAACACACAACAAAAAACACAAACAACAACAACAAACACAACAAACAACAACATCAAAAACAACAAACACAAACCAAACACACACAAACAAACACACAACATCACAAACAACAACAAACAAAACACAACAAACACACAAAACACAACACAACACAAAACAACACAACAAACACACAACCAACACAAAAAACACACAAACACAACACAAAACACACACAAAACACAAATCAAAACACACACAAACAACAACACACAACAAAACAAACACACACAACACACAACAAAACAAACACAACACAACAACACAAAACACACACAACAACACAACATCAAACAAACAACACAAAAACACACAAACACAACAACAACAAACACCAAACAAACAAACAACAACAAACACACAAACACAAAACACAACAAAACAAACACACAAACAAAACAACAACAAATCACACACACAAAACAACAACAAAACACAACAACACAACAAACAAACACAAAACAACAAAAAACAACAAAAACATCACAACAACACAACAAACAACAAAACACAACACATCACAAACACAACACAAACAACAACAAAACACAACCAACAAAACAACACACAACACAAAACAACAAAACACAACAACAACAAAACAACAAAACACACAACACAAACCAAACAAAAAACAAACCAACACAAACAAACAACACAAAACACAAACACAACAACAACAACAAAACACAAAACACAACAACACAAAACCAACAACAAACACACAAAAACAAACAACAAACACACAAAACAAAACAACACAAAAACACAACAAACAACACAAACACAACAAACAACACAACAACAAACAAACACATCACACACAAAACACAACCAAAATCACACACAAACAACAAAACAAACACAACAACACAAAAACACACAAAAACACAACAACAAACACACAAACAAACACACAAACAACACACAACAAACAAAACAAACAAAACACACAACAAAACAACATCAACACAACAAAACACAAAAACACAAACCAACAAACACACAACACACACAAAACAACAACACAACAATCACAAACACAAAACAACACAACAAACACAACACAAAACAACACAAACAAACACACAACAAACACAACAAAAACAACAAACACAACAACACAAAAACATCACAAAACAAACAACAAAAACAAACAACACAACAACAAACAAACACAAACAACACAACCAAACAAACACAACAAACACACAAACACAAAACAAACAAACACAAAAACAAAACAACAAACAATCACAACAACAAACAACACAACACAAAAACACACACCAAACAAACAAACACAACACAAACAACACAACTCAAAACAAACACAAACAACAATCAAACAAACAAAACACAACAACATCACAAACAACAATCAACAACACAAACAACACAAACAAACAACAACAAACAAAACAAAAACACAACACAAACACAACAAAACAACAAACAACAAAACACAACAACACAAACACACAAAACAACAAAACACACAAAACACAACACAAAACACAACAAAAACACAAACAAACACAACACACAAACAAACACAACATCACAACAAAAAAACACAACAACAAAACACACAAACACAAACAACAAACAACAAACACAAACAACACACAACAACAAACAACACAACACACAAAACAACAACACACAAACAAACAAAACAACACAAAACAAAACAACAACCACAACAAAACACAAACACACAACAAACAACAACAACACAAACACAAACACAACACAAACAAACAACAAACAATCACAACACAAACAACAAAACATCAACACACAACACACACAACATACACAAACACCAACACAACAACACAAAAACACAACAACAACAAACACAAAAAAACAAACACATCACAAACAAACAACAAAACAACACAACAAAACAAACAAAACACAAACAACAAAACAACACAAACAAACACAACCAACACAAAACACAACAAAACAAAAAACACAAAACACAAACAAACAAACACACAAAACACAAACAAACAAACAAAACAACACACAAAACAAAAACAAACATCACAACAACAACAACAAAACAAAAACAAACACAACACAACACAAAAACAAACAACAAAACACAACACACAACAACAAAACACAAATCAACACAAACACACACAAACAACACAAAACAAACAACAAACAAACACCAACACAATACAACAAAAAACACAACAAACAACACCAAACAACACAAAACCACAAACACAACACAACAAACAACAAAAAACACCAAACAACAAACAACACACAACAAAACACAACACAAAACACACACAACAC
This sequence comes from Pseudopleuronectes americanus, assembly GCA_038501795.1. Taxonomy (NCBI): domain Eukaryota; kingdom Metazoa; phylum Chordata; class Actinopteri; order Pleuronectiformes; family Pleuronectidae; genus Pseudopleuronectes; species Pseudopleuronectes americanus. Next base: position 22,682 of record JBAMIH010000070.1, on the reverse strand, counting down.
AACAAACAACAACACAAACACAACAACAAACAACAAAACACACAACACAACAAAACACAACACAACAAACAACAACAAACACACAAACACAAACAACACACACCAAACAAAACAACACAAAACAACAAACAACACAACAAAACACAAAACAAAACAACACAACACAAACACAAACAACAAAAACAACAACAACAAAACACAAACACAAACAAACAAACAAAAACATCACAACAAATCACAACACACACAACAAAAACAACACACAAACAAACAACAACATCAAAACAATCAAAACAACAAACACAAACACAAACACAACACAACAAAACAACAAACACAACAAACAAAACAAACAACACACACAACAAACAAAACACACACACACAAACAAAAACAAACAAACAAACAACATCAAACAACAAACACAAACAACACAACACAACAACACACAAAAAACAACAAACATCAACAACAACAACAACACACAAACACCAACAAACACAAAACAACAAACAACAAACACAACACAAAACACACAAACAACAACAAACAACAAAACACAACACCACAAACAACAAACAAAACAACAACAAACAACACACAACACAATCACAACAAAACAACAAACACAACAATCACACAACAAAACAACAAACACAAACCAACAAAACAAAAAAACACAAACAACACACACAACACACAAACACAACACAAACAACAACAAAACACAACAAACAACAACAACATCAACAACAAACACAAACAACACAACAACAAAACACAAACAACACACACAACACAACAACAAACACAACAACAACAACAACAACAAACAATACAAAACAACAACACAAATCAAACACACACAAACAAATCAACAAACAACAAAACACAACAAACACACAACACAAAAAAACACAAACAACACAACAACACAACAAACAAACACAAACAACAACACAAACAACACAAACACAAACACAACACAAACAAAACAACACAAACACACAACACAACACAAACAACAAAACACAAACAACAAACACATCAAAACAACACAAACAACAACAAAACAAAACACAACAAAACACAAAAACACCAAAACAAACACACACAAAAACAAACACACAAACAACAAACAAACACAACACACAACACAAAACACAATCAAACACAACAAAACAAAACAAACACAACAACATCAACACAACACACAAACAACACACAACACAAAACCAACAAAACAAAACACACAACAAATCACAACAACAAAAACACACAAACACACAAACAAAAACACAACACAACAAACACAAACAAAACAACACAAAAACAAACACACACAACAAACAAACAAAACACACACACAAACAACAAAAACACAACAACAAAACCACAAAACAAACACAAAACACAAAACAAACAAAAACAACAATCAACAAACAACACAAACAACAACACAAACACAAAAAATCAAAACAACAACCAAACAAAAACACAACAACAAAAACAATCAACAACACAACACAAAACAACAACAACAACACAAAAACACAAAAACACAAACAAAAACACAACACAAACACACACAACAAACACAAACAAAAACAACACACAACAAACAAACACAACACAACAAAACACACAACAAACACAAACAAAACACAAACAACAAAACACAAAAACACACAACAAACAACAACAAAAACAAAAACACCAACAAACACAACACACAAAAACAACAACAAACACAACACAACACAAAACACAACACAACAAAACACAACAAAAAACACAACACACAAAACAACAAACAAAACAACACAAAACAAATCAAAACAACAACACAACACACACAAACAAAACAAACAACAACAACACAAAACAACACAAACAAACAAAACACAAAACAAACAAAAAACAAACACACAACAACACAAACAAAATCAACAAACACAACACACACAAACACAAAAACAAACAACAAACACAACAAACACAACAAAACAAACACAAACACAACACAACACAAACAAATCAACACACAACAAAACACAAACAAACAACAACAACACAACAAACAACACAAACAACAACACAACAACAACAAAAACAACACACAAACACACAACAAAACAACACACAAAACACAACAACAAACACAAACACACAAAAACAAAACATCAACACAACAACAAAACACAAAACACAACAAACAAAAACAACAACAACACAAACACACAAAACAAACACAACACAAAACACACACAAACACAAACAAACAAAACACACAAAACACAACCACAAACAAACAACATACACAAAAAACACAACACAACAAACAACAACACAAACACAAACAAACAAAAACAACACACACCAAAAACAAACACAACAATCACAAAACACAACAACAAAACAACACACAAAACAACACAAACAAACAAACACACAATCAAAACACAACAAATCAAACACAACAACACAAAAACAAACAACAACAAACACAATCAACAAACAACCAACAAAACACAAACAACAACAAACAACACAACACAAACACAAACACACACAACACACAACAAAAACAACAACACAAAAACAACAAAAAACAAACACAACAAAACACACAAAACAAACAACACAACAAACAACAAACATCAAAACACACAACACAAAAATCAACACAACAAAACAACAACAACACAAAAACAAACAACAAACAAACCACAACACAAAAACACAAACAACAAACACACAACCAAACAACAAAACACAATCACAAACACAACACAAACACAACAACTCAAAACACAAACACAAAACAACACAAACACAAACACAAAAACAAACCAACAACAACAAACAACAAACAAACACAAACAAAAAAAACCACACAAAACAACACAAAAACACAAACCAACACAAACAACAAAAACATCACAACACAAACACAAACAAACAATCAAAACAACAAACATCACAACAACAAAACACAACAAACAAACACAACAAACAAAAACACACACAACAAACACAAACAACAAACACACAAAACACAAAACAAAACAAACAAACACAACACAACAAAAAACAAACAAACACAAAAACACACAACACAAACACATCAAACAAACAACACAAACAACACAAACACAAAACACAAAACACAAAAAAACAACAACAAAAACAAACAACACAAAACACAACAAACAACATCACAACAAACAACAACACAAACAAAACACAACACAACACAACAAAACAACAAACACAAAAACAAAACAAACCAAACAAACAACAAACAAAAACACAAACAAACAACAAACAAACACAACAAACAAAAACACACACAAACAACAACAAAACAACAAACAAACAACAAAACACACACAACAACACAATCAACAACACCACAAACAACAACACAAAAACACAAAACAACACAACACAACAAAACAAAACACACAACAAACAACACACAAAACAAAAACAACAAACACACAACAAACACAAACAACAAAAAATCAAACACAAAACAACACAAACAACAACAAAACACAACAAAAACACAAACAACAACAACAAACAACAAAAACACAAAAACAAACAACAACACAACACAACAAACACAAAATCACACAACAAAAACAACACACACAAAACAAAACAAACACAAAACAACACAACACAAAAAAACAACACAAACAAACAACACAACACAAACCACAACACCAAAACAAACACAAACAACAACAACAAACAAAACACAACAAAAACATCAACAACACAAAACAACAACAACAAAACACAACAAACAAAACACACAACAAACAACAAAACAAAACAACAAAAAACAAACACAAACAACACAACAAAAACAACACAACACAAACACACAAAAACAACAAACACAACACAAAAAACAAACAAAACACCACACACAAAACAACAACAAACACAACAAACACAACACAAATCACAAAACAAAACACACAACAACACACAAACAACAACACAAAAAAAAACACACAAAAACAACAAAAACAACAACAAACAACACACAACAAAACACACAACAAACACACAACCAACAAAACAACACAACAAAACTCAACAAAACACAAAAACAACACAACACAAACAAACAAAAACACAACAACAACCAAACACAACAAAAACAACAAACCAACACAACAACACAAAACAACAAACACACACACAAACACAAACACAAAAAACAACAACAAAACATCACACACAAACAAAACACAACAACACAAACACACACAAAACAACACACAACACAACAACAAACAAAACACACAAAACAAACACAACACAACACAAACAACAAACACAAAAAAACACACAAACACAACAAAAACACAACAAAACAAACAACACCAACAACAACAAAACAAACAAACAAACACACCAACAATAAACAACACAAAACACACAAACACAAACAAAAAACACCAACACAAAACAACAAAACAACAAAAACACAACAAAACACAACACACAAAAACAACACAACAACACCACAAAAAACAAACACAAAACAACACAAACACAACAAAAAACACAAACAACAACACAACAAAACAAAACAACACACAAATACAAAAACACAACACACACAAACAAACACAACAACAAACAAAACACAAAACACAAATCACAAACACAAACAAAAACAACAAAACAACAACAACACAAACACAACAAACAAACAAACAACAACTCAAACACAAAACAAAACAAACACACAAACAACACACATCAACACAACAAAACACAACACAAACACAACAATCAAACAAACACAAACAAAACAAAAACAACAAACAAAAACAACACAACAACAACACAAACAACACATCAACAAAACAACAAACACAACAATCAAACACACAAAAACAAAACAACAAAAACAAACACAAACAAAACACAACAACAACAAACCAACAAACACAACAAAACACACACACAAAACAACAAACAAACACCAACAAACAATCAAACAACACAAAAACACAAACACACAAAAACACAAAACAACACACAAAACAACCAACATCACAACACACACAAAACAACACAAACACAAACACAAACAAAACACAACAACAACAAACACACACAACAACCAAACAAAACACAAACATCAAACAAACACACAAATCAACACAAAACAACATCACAACAACACAAACACACAATCAACACACAACAAAACAAAACACAAACAACAAACACACAAACAACACAAACACACACAACAAAACACAAACACAACACACAACAAAAACAAACAACACAACACAAACACACAACACAAACAAAAAACAACAACAATACACACACAATCACAATACAAAACACAACACAAACATCAACAACAACAACAAAACACAAACAACCACACACAAACACAACAAAACAAAACAACCAAACACAACAACACAACACACACACAAAAACAAACACAACACAACAAACACAAACAACAACACAACAAAACAACACACACAAATCAAACACAACAAACAACACACACAAAAAACACAAACACACAAAAACAACACAACACAAACACAAAAAACCACATCAAACAACAAAAACAAACATAACACACAACACAAATCAACAAACACAAAATCAACACAACACACAACAACAACACAAACACAACAACAAACAAACACAAACACACACAAACACAAAACATCACAATCACCAAAACACAAACACAAACAATCACACAACAATACAAACATCACAACAAACAACACACACAAACACAACAACACACACACAAACAACAAAACACAACAACACAAAAACAAAACACAACACAAACAAAAACAAAACAAAACAACAACAAACACACAAAACAACAACCACAAACACAACACAATCACAACACACAAAACAACAACAAAACATCAACCCACAACAAACATACACAAAACAAAACACCACAAACAAACACACAAACAACAAACAAAACAAACAAACACAACACAACAACAAATCACACAACAAACACACACAACAAATCAAACAACACAACACACAACACAACAAACACACAACAAACACACAACATCAAAACAACAAAAACAACAATCAACCAACACAAACACACAACAAACACAACACAAACACACAACAAAACAACAACAAAAACATCACAAAACAACAATCAACAAACACAAAAACAACAAACAAAACAACACAAACACAAACAAACAACAACACAAACACACAAAACACAACCACAACAAAACACATCAAAAAACACACACAAACACAACAAACACACAATCAAACACAACAACAAAACAAAACACAACAATCACACAAACACACAAACAACAACAACACACACAAACAAACACACAACACAACAAACAAATCACAACACAACACAAAACAACACACACAACAAAAACACACAACCAAAACACATCAAACAACACAAACACACACAAACAAAAATCACAACACAAAACAAAACACAACAACAACAATCAACACAAACAACAAACAACAACACACAAAAACAAATACAACAAACAAACCAACACAACACAAAACACCAAACAACACATCAACAAAACAAACACAAAAAATACAAACACACAAACACACAAAACAAATCACAACAACAAACAAACACAAACAACACAAAAAATCACACACAACAAACACAACAAAACACACACAAATCACAAAACAACACACAAACAAAAACACAACAAACAACAACACAAAACAAAACACAACACAACAAACAACACACACAAATCAACACAACACACAACACAAAACACAACAACAACACAAAACAACAACAACAACAAAACACATCAAACACAACAAAACAACAACACAAACACAACAAAAACAACACAAACAACTCACACAAAACAAAACACAACACAACAACAAACAACACCAACAACAAAACAACATCAAACAACACACAACAAATCAACACACAACAACAACAAACACAACAACCAAAAACAACAACAAACACAACCAAACAACAACACCACACAACAACACAAAACAAACAACACAACACAAAAACACACAACAAAACAACAAAAACAAACACACAAAACACAACAAACAATCACAAAACAAACACACACAAACAACAACACAAAACAAACACAAAACACATCAACACAACAAACACAAACAATCACAAAAACAACACACACAACAAAACAACAAAAACAAACAAAACACAAAACAACACACAAACACAAACACAAACAACAATCAAACACAAAACCAACAAAACAACAACACACAACAACACAAAAACAACAACACAACACAAAACAACACAACAAACACAACACACAAACAACACAACAACAACAAAACACAAACAACACACAACAATCAACAACAACAACAACACAAATCACACAACACAAACAAACAACAACACACAAACAAACACACACAAAAACAACAACACATCAAACACAACAATCAAACACAACAAAAACACACACAAACACACACAACACAACACAACAAAAAACACAACACAAAAACAACACACACAAAACAACAACAACAACACACACAACACAACACACAAACAAAAAACAAAACACAACACAAACAACACAACAAACAAACAACACAAACACACAACAAAACACAACACACCAAACACATCAACAAACAACACACAAACAAACAACACAAAAACACACACATCACACAAACACAACAAAACACAACAACACAACACAACACACAAATCAACACACACAACAAACACACAAACAACACAACACAACAAACACACACAAAACAACAACACAACACAACACACACACAACAAAACACAACACACAAACACAACACACAACAAACAAACAAAACCAACAACAAAACAAACACAACACACAACAAACACAAACAACACACACAACAACAACACAACACAAACACAACAATCACAACAACAACACACAAAAACACACACAACACAAAAACACACAAACACAACACAACAAACAAACAACACACAACAAAACACAACACACACACAACAACACAAAACAACACACAACAAACACACACAACACAAACACAACATCACAACACAAACACCACACCACAAACACACACCAAAACAACAAACACACACAACAAACACACACAAACAACACATCACAAACAAACACACAACACAATCACACAACAACACAAACAACACACAACACAACAAACACAACACACAACACACAAACAATCACAACAACAAACACAACATCACACAACACAACAAACACAACACAACACACAACAAACACAAAACACACAACAAACAACACACACAAACACAACACAACACAACACAAAACAACACACAACAAACACAAAACACAACACACAAACACAACACCACAACACAACAACAAACACACAACAACACAACAAAACAACACACAAACAAACACACAACAAAACACAACACAACACAAAAACACAAACAACAACACACACAAAACACAACACAACACAACACACAAAACACAACACAAACACCACAACACAAAACACACACAACAACATCACACAAAACAACACAACACAATCACAAACAACACACAAACACAACAATCACAACAAACACAACAAACACACAACACAAAACACAACAACACAAACACAACAACATCAAACAACACACAAAACAAACACACAACACAACAAACACAAATCACACACAACAACAACACAACAAAACACACAAAACAAACAACAACACACAACAAACACAACAAAACACACAACAACAACACAACAAACACACAACAACACACAACAAACACACAAACACAACAACACAACAACACAAACAAACAACACAACAAACAAACACACAACACAAACACACAACAAACACAACAACACACAAACAAACACACAACACAACAAAACAACACAAACACACAATCACAACAACAACACACAAACACAACACAACAAAACAACATCAACAAACACAAACACACAATCAACACACAACACAAACAACAAACACACAACAAAACACAACACACAACAAACACACAACAACAAAACACACAAACACAATCAACACACAACAACACAACACACAACAACAAACACAAACACAAAACACACAACAACAACACAACACACAAACAACAACACAAACACAACATCACAAACAACACAAACACAACACAAAACACAAACACAACAACAACACAACAAACAACAACACAACAACACAAACACACAACACAAAACAACAACACAAACACACAACACAACAACACACAACACACAACAACACAACAAACAACACACAAACACACAAACAACAAACAACACAAACAATCACAACACACACAACACACAACAAACACAAACACAACACAACACAACAAACACAAACAACAACACAACAAACACACAACAACAACACAATCAACACAACACAACACACAACAAAACATCAACAAACACACAAAACAACACAACACAACAACACAAACACAAACACAACAACAAACACAACACAACAACACACAAAAACAATCAACACAATCACACAACACACAAACAAACAACACATCACAAACAACACACAACAACAACACAACAACAACACACAAACACACAAACACAACAACACACAACACAAACAACAAACACAACACAAACAACACAACAACACACAACAAACACAACAACACAAACACAACACACACAACACAAAACAACACAAACAACACACAACACACAAAAACACACATCACAACAAACACAAAACACAACACACAAACAACACACAACAACAAAACACAACACACAAACAAAACACAAACACAAACAACAAAACAACACAACAAACAACACACAACAACACAACAACACATCAACAAACAACACACACAACACAACACAAACACAACAACACACACAACAAACAACACAACAAACACACAACACACACAAACAACAAACACAACACAACACAACAAAACAAACACAACAACAACAAACATCACAACACACAACACAAACACAACACACAACAAACACAACACAACACAAACAACACAACAAAACATCACAACACAAAACACACAACACAACAAACATCACAACAAACAACAAACAACAACACAACAACATCACAACACAAACACACAACAACAAACACACACACAACAACAAACAAACAACACAAAACAACACAACACACAACAAACACAACAACACAACACAAAATCACAACAACAACAACACAAACAACACAACAACAACAAACACAACAACACAACACAACAAACACACAACAACAAACAAACAACAACACACAACAACACAACAAACACAAACACACAACACACAAAACAACACAAACACAAACAACAACACAACACAATCAAACACACAACAAACAACAACAACATCACAAACAACACACAACAAACAACACACACAAACACAACAACACACAAAATCAACACAAACAACACAAACACACAACAAAACACAACAACACAACAAACACACAACAACACAAACACAACAACACAACAACAACACACAACACAACATCAAACAACAAACACACAACACAACAACACAACCAAACAACAAACACACAACACAAACAACACAACACACAAACACAACAAACAACAACACACACAACAAACAACAAACACAACAACACAAACACACAAACAACACAACAAACAAACACACAATCAACAACACAACACAAACAACACACAACACAAACAAACAACAAACACAAACAACACAAACACAACAACACACAACAACAACAAACACAACACACAACAACAACACAACATCAACAACACAAACAACACAACAACACACACAAACAACAACACAACAAACACAAACAACAACACACAACACAAACACACACAACACAAACCAAAAACAACAAACACAAACAACAACACACAACAACACAACACACAACACACACAACAAAACACAACAACAAACACACAACACAAACAAACACACAAACACAACAACACACAAACAAACACACAACACAACACACAACAAACAACCAACACAAACAACAACAAACACACAAACACAACAACAAACACAACACAACAACACAAACAACAACAAACACAAACACACACAAAACAACACAAACAACACACAACACAACAACAAAACACAAACAACACAAAACACAACAACAACACAAACAACACAACAACAAACACACAACAAACACAACAACAACACAAACACAACAACAAACAACAACACAACAACAACAAACACACAACACAACACAAACACAACACACACAAACAAACAACAACACAACACAACACAAACAACAACAACACAAAACAACAAAACACAACAACAAACAACACAAATCACAACAAACAACACAAACAACAACACAAACAACACAAACACACAAACAAAACACAACAACACACAAACAACACAACAACACACAAACACAACAACACAACAACAAACAAACACAAAACACACAAACAACACAACAAACACAACAACAAAACAACAACAAACACAACAACACAAACACAAAACAACACAAACACAACACAACAACACAAACACAACACACAACAAACACACAAACAAACAAACATCACAACAACACACAACACAAACACAACACACAACACAACAAAACAACAAACAACACAACACAACACAAACAAACACACAAACAACAACAAACACAACACACACAACAAACACAACAACAACAAACACACACAACACACAACAACACAACAAACAAAACACAAACAACACACAACAACAAACACACAACAACAACACACAAACACACACACACAACACAACAAACACAACAAACACACAAACATCACAAACACACAACAACAACACACAACACAACAAACACAACACACAACAAACACAACACAAACAACACAACAAACACACAACAAACAACACAAACAACAAACAACACACAACAACACAAACAACAAAACACACAACACAAACACAAACACACAACACAACAAACACAAACAACACACAAAACACACAAACAACAAACAACACAACACACAAACACAACACAAACAACAAAACACAACATCACAACACAATCAACACAACAAACACACAACAAACACAACAAACAAAACAACACAACACACAACAAAACACAACACACAACAACATCAACACAACAACAAACACAACACACAAACACACAACACAACAAACACAACACAACAACAAACACACAAACAACACACAAACAACAAACAAACAACAAACACAACAACACACACAAACATCACAACACAAAACACAACAATCACACAACAACACAACAACAACACAAACAAAACACACAACACAAACAAAACAACAACAAACACACAAACAACACACAAACACAACAAACACAACACATCACAACAACACAACAAACACAACAACAAACACACAAACACAACACAAACAACAACAACACAACAAACAACAACACAACACAAACAACAACAACAACAAACACAAACACAACACAACAAACACAAACACACAAACAACACAACAACACACAAACACAACACAACACAAAAACAACACACAAACACAAACAAACACAACAACACAACAACACACACAAAACAAACACAACAACACAAAAACAACAACACACAAACAAACACAAACACACAAACACAACAACACAACACAACAACAACAAAACACAACACAAACAACACACACACAAAACAACAACAAACAAAACAACACACAACATCAACAATCAACACAACAACACAACACAACAAAACACAACACACAAACACACAACAAACAACACACAAAACACACAACAACAAACACACAACAACACAAACACAACAAACAACAACACAAACAACACACAACACAACACAACAACAAACACAACAAACACAAACAACAACACAACAACAACACAAACATCACAACACACACACAACACAACAACACAACACAAACAAAACACAACAACACAACACAACAAAAACACACAAACAACACACAAACAACAACACAAAACACAACAACAACAACACAAACAACAACAAACACACAACACAACAAACACACAAAACAATCACACAACACAACACACACAAACAACAACACACAAACACAACACAACACAAACACACAACACAACACAAACACAACAACAACAACACACAACACAAACATCACACAACACAACACACACAAACAACAACAACACAAACACAACAAACAAACACACATCAACACACAAACACAACAAACACACAACAACACAACACACAAACAACAACACAAACACAACAACACACAACACAACACAACAAAACACAACACACAAACACACAACACAAACATCAAACACAAACAACACAACAACACACACAAACACAACACAAACACAAACACAACAACACAAACACAACACACAAACACAAACACACAAACACAACAACACAAACAACAACAACAAAACACACAAACAACAACAACACAACACACACAACAAAACAACAACACAACAAACAAACACACAAAACACAACACAACACACAAACACACAACACAAACAACACACAACAACACAACAAACACAACAAACAACAACACACAACAACAAACACACAACAAACAACACAACAACAACACAACAACAACACACACACACAAACAAACACAACACACAACACAAACACAAACACACAACAAACACAACACAAACACACACAAACAACACAACAAACACAACACAAAACAACACAAACAACACAACAACAAACACAAACACACAACACAACAAACACACAAACACACACAACAAACAACAACACAACACAACAAACACAACACAACACAACAACAAAACACACAACACACAACACAAACACACAAACAACACACAACAAACACACAACACAAACACACAACAATCACAAACAACACAAACACACAACACAACACACAAAACACAACAACACAACACAACAACAAACACAACACAAAACAAACAAACACAACAACACAACACAAACAACAACAACACACAACACAACAACACAACACAAACAACACAACAAACAACAACACACAACACAAAAACAACAACACAACACAACACACAATCACACACAACACAACACAACACACAACAACACAACACAAACACAAACAACACAAAACACAACACACACAAAACAAAACAAACAACACACAACACAACACACACAACACAAACAACACACAACACAAACACACAAAACACAACACACAACACACAACAACAAACACAACAACACAAACAACACAAACAACAACAACACACAACAACAAACACACAACACAACAACACAACACAACACACAACAAACACAAAACACACAACAACAACAAACAACAACACAAACACAACACAACACACACACAACAAACACACAACACACAACACAAACACAAAACAACACAACAAACACAACAACAACACACAACAACAACACAACAAACACAAACAACACAACACACAACACAACAACAACACAACACAACAACACATCACAACAACCACACATCACACAAACACTCAATCAAAAACAACAACACAAAACAACACAAACACACAACAACAACACAAACAACACACAAACACACACAAACACAACACACAACACAAACAACACACAAAACACAAACACAACACAACAACACACAACACAACAAACACACAACAACAACAAACAACAAACACAACAAACACAACACAACACAAACACAACAACACACACAATCACAACACACAAACAACACACAACACAACACACAACAACACACAATCAACACAACAACAAACAACACACAAAACACAACAACACAACACACAACACAACAACACACAAAACACAACATCACACAAACAACACACAACACAAACAACAACACAAACAACACAAACACACAACACAAACACAACAACAACACAAACAACAACAATCACACACAACAACACAACACACAAACAAACAAACAAACAAACACACACAACAACACAACACAAACACAACAAACACAACACAACAACACAACACAAAACACAACAAACACACAACACACAAACACACAACAACAAACAACAACAAACACACAAACAACAACACACAACACAACACAAACAACACACACAAACACAACACAACACAACAAACACAACAACAAAATCAACACACAACACAACACACAACAACATCAAACACACAACAACACACAAACACAAACACAACACACACAAACAAACACAACAACACAACAAACACAAACAATCACAACACAAACACAACACACAAACAACACACAATCACAAAACAACACAAACAACACAACACACACAACACAACACACAACACAACAACAACACAACACAACACACAAACACAACACACAACAACAACACAAACAACAACAACACACAACACAAACACACAAACACACATCAACAACACACAACAACAACCACAACAACAAACAACACAACACACAACAACAACACAAACACAACACAACACAAACAACAAACACACAATCAAACAACACAAACACACACAACACACAACAACAACACAACACAACAACACACACAATCACAACACACAAACAACACAAACACAACACAAACAACAAACACACAACAACAACACAAACACAACAACACACACAACAAACACACAAACAACACACAACACAAACAACACACACAACACAAACAACACAACAAACACAACACAAACACAACACAACACACAACACAACACAACAACAACAAACAACACACACAACACACAACAACAAACACACAACACACACAACATCAAAAACACACACAACAACACAACAAACAACAACACAACACACAAACAACACAACACAAACAACAAACAAATCACACACAAAACACAAAACACACAAACAAACAACAACACACACAACAAAACACACAACACAACACAACACACACAACAAACACAACACACACAAACACAAACACAACAAACACACAAACAACACAACACACAACACACAACAAAACACAACACAATCAAACAACACACAACACACACAAACACAAACAACAACACACAACACACAACAACACACAAACAACACACAACACAACAACACAAACAAACACAACAAACACATCACACAACAAACACACAACACACAACACAAACAACACAAACAACACAAACACAACAACACAACACACACAACAACAAACAACACAACACACAAAACACACAACAAACACAACAACACAACACACACAAACACACAAACAACACACACAAACACAACACACAAACACAACAAACACAACACACAACACACAAATCAACATCAACAACACACAACAAACAACAACACACACAACACAACAACACAACAACAACACAAACACAACACACAAACAACACACAAACAACAAACAACACAACACACAACACAACACACAAACAACATCAAACAACACACAACAAACAACACAAAACAAACACAACAACACAACACACAACAACACACAACAAACACACAACAACACAACAACACAACAAACACAAACAACAACACACAACAACACAAACAACACAACACAACACACAAACAACAACAACACACAAACACAACACACAACAACAAACAACAAAACACAACACAACACAAAACACACAAACACAACAAACAAACACACACAACACAAACAAACACACATCAACACAACAACACAAACAACAAACACAACAACACACAACAACACAACAACACAAATCAACACACAAAACACAAACACACAAACACAACAACAACACAACACAAACAACAACAAAACACAACAAACAACACACAAACACAACAACACACACAACAAAACAACACACAACAACACAACACACACAAACAACAAACACACAACACAAAACACAACACAACACACAAACACACACACAACACAACATCACAAACACAACAACAAACAAACACAACACAACAAAACAACACAACAACACACACAAACAAACACACACAACACACAACAAACACACAAACAACCAACACAACACAAACACAACACACAACACACACAAAACACACAAACACAACACAAACAAACAACACACAACACACAACACAAACACAACAACACAACAAACACAAACAACAACAACACATCAAACACAACAACAAACACACCAACACAAACACACAAACAACACACACAAACAACACAAAATCACAACACAACACAAACACAAACACACAACAAAACAACACAACAAACACACAACACAAACACACAAAACACAACAAACAACACACACAACACAACAAACACATCACAAACACACAACAACACACAAACAACACACAACAACAACACAACACACAAACACAACAACACACACAACAAACACACAAACAACACACAAACACAACACACACAACAAACAACAAACAACACACAAAACACAACAACACAAACACAACACAACAAAACACAACAAACACACAACAACACACAACACAACAAACAACACACAACAACACACAAAACAACACACAAACACACAATCAACAACACACACAACAACACACAAACAACACAACACAAACACAAACAACAAACACAACAACAAACAACACACAACAAACAACACAACACACAAACAACACACAAACAACACAACACACAAACACAACACAAAACACACAAACAACACACAACAACACAACACAACACAACACAACACAAACAACAACACAACAAAAACAACACAAACACAACAACAACAAACACACAACACAAACACACACACAACAAACAAACACACAACACAACACACACAAAACAACAACAACACACACAACACAACAAACACACAAACAACACAACAACAACAAACACAAACAACACAACACAACAACACACACAACACAAACAAACACAAACACAACACACACAAAACACAACACAATCAACACACAAACAACACAACACACAACAAACACACAAAAATCAAACACAACAACACACAACACAACACACAAACACACAACACAACACAACAAACACAACACACACAAACACAAACAACACACAACACAAAACATCAACACAACAACAAACAAACAAACAACACAAAACACAACAACACAAATCACACACAACAAACACACACAACACAACACACACACACAACACAAACAAAACAACACACAACACAACAACACAAAACAACACACACAACACAACACAACAAACACACAACAAAACACACAAACACAACACAAACAACACAACAAACACACAAACATCAAACACAACAAACACATCAACACAACACAACAAACACAACAACACAATCACACAACAAACACACAACACAAACAACACAATCAACACACAAACAACACAAACACAACAACAACACACAACAAAACACACACAACAAACACACAAACACACAACAACACAAACAACACACAACAACACAAACAACACAACAAACAACACAACACAAACACACACAAACAACACAACACAACAACACACAACACACAACACAACAAAACACAACACAAACAACATCACAACACAAACAAAACACAAACAACCACAACACAACACAACAAACAACACACAAAACAACACACAAACAACACAAACAACAAATCAACACAACAACACAACAAACACAACACAACAACACAACACAACAACACACACAAACACAACACACAAACAAACACAAACACAACAACACAACAACAAACACACAAAACAACAACAACACACAACACAAACAACACAACACAACAAAACACACAACAACAAAACACAACACAACAAACACACAACACAACACACAAACACACAACAACACACAACACAACAAACAACAAAAACACACAACACAAACACAACACAACACACAATCACAAACACAACACAACACAACACAACAAACACAACAACAACACAACACACAAACAAACACAACACACACAAACAAACACAACACAACAATCAAACACACAACAAACACACAACAACACAAACACAACAACAAAACACACACAAACAACACACACAAACACAACACACAAACACACAAAACACACACACACAACAAAACAACACAACAACACACAAACAACACAAACAACAACACACACAAACAACACACAAAACACACAACAAACACAACAACACAACACACAACAACAACACAACACACAACACAACAAACACAACAACACAACACACAAACACAACACAAAACAACAACACAAACAAACATCAACAACACACAACACAAACACAACAACAACACAAACATCACAACACAACAAAACACAAACACAACACACAACACAAAACACACACAACACACAAACAACACAAACAACAAACACACAACACAAAACACACAACACAACACAACACAAACAAAAAACACAACAAACACACAACACAAACAATCAACAACACAACAACACAACACAAACAACACACAAACACAAACAACACAACATCAAACAACACAACACAACAACACACACAAAACACAACACAACAACAACACAAATCACAAATCAACACAACACAAACACAACAACACAAACAACAACACACAACACAACACAACACAACACACACAACAAAACACAAACACAAACACACACACACAAACAACACACACAACACACAACACAAACAACAACACAAACACAACAAACACAAACACAACACACAACACAACACATCACAAACACACAACACACAACAACAAACAACACACAAAACAACAAACAACACAACACACACAAACAACACACAACAAACACAACACACAACACAAACACAACAACACAAACACACAACACAAACACAAACACAACACACACAACAACACAAACACAACAAACACAAACACACACAACACAAACAATCACACAACACACAACAAACACAAACAACACACAACAACAAACACAAACAACACAACATCACACAAACAACACAACAACAACACACACAAAACACAACAAACAACAACACATCAAACACAACAACAACACACATCAAACACAACAAATCACACACAACACAAAACACAACACACAAACACAACACAACACAACAACAAACACAACACACACAAAACAACACACACACAAACACAACAAACAACAAACAAACACACAACAACACAAAACAAACAACACAACACAACAACACACACAACAAAACACACAAACACAACACAAACAACACACAACACAACACACAACAACAACCAACATCACACAACAACAACAAAATCAACAACAACACACACAAACACAAAACACAACAACACACACAAACAACAACACAAAACACAACAAACAACAACACAACAAACACACAAAACACACACATCAACACACACAATCACAACACAAACACCACACAACACAACAAAACACAACAACAAACACACAACAACACAAACACACACAAACAACACACAACACAACATAACAACAACAAACACAACAAACACAAACAAACATCAACACAACAACACAACAAACACACAACACAACACACAACACACAATCAACACACACAACAAACACAAACAAAACACAACACAAACACACAACAACAAACACACAACACAAAACACAAACACAACACAACAAACACATCACAACAAACAACACAACAACACACAATCACAAACAACAACACAACAAACAACAACACAAACACACAACACACAAATCACAAACACAACAAAACAAACACAACAACACAACAACAAAACACACACAACAACAATCACAACACACAAAACACACCACAAACACAACACACAACACAACAAACACACAACAAACACAACACAAACACACACAACACACAAAACACACACACACAACAACACAACAACACAACAAAAACACAACAAACACACAACACACAACACACACAAACAACACAACAACAACACACACAACACACATACAAACAACACACACAC
Organism: Pseudopleuronectes americanus; assembly: GCA_038501795.1. Taxonomy (NCBI): domain Eukaryota; kingdom Metazoa; phylum Chordata; class Actinopteri; order Pleuronectiformes; family Pleuronectidae; genus Pseudopleuronectes; species Pseudopleuronectes americanus. The sequence goes on along the minus strand of JBAMIH010000070.1, from coordinate 1,470 downwards.
AACACCAACAACACAAACACAACACAACACACAACACAACAAAACACAATCAACACACAAACAACAAACACACAACACACACAAAACAACAACAACCACAACACACAACACACAAACACAAACACAACAACACAAACAACAATCACAACAACAACACAACAACAAACACAACAACATCACAACAACAAACACACACAACAACAAAACACAACAACACAACACACAACACAACACACACACAAACACACAAACAAAACACAACACAACAACAAAACACACAACAACACACACACAAACACAAACACACACAAAACAACAACAAACACACAAACACAACAACACACAAAACAACAAACAAACAACACACAACACAACAACACACACAAACACACAACAACAAACACAAACACACACAACACACACAACACAACACAAAACAACAACACAACAACACACAACAACAATCACAACAACAATCAACAAACACTCAACAACAACACACACACACACAAACACAACAACACAACAACACAAAACAAATCAACACAACACAACACACCAAACAAACAACAACACAACAACACAACAATCACACAACAAACAACACAAACAACATCAACACAACACAAACAACACACAACAAAACACAACATCACAACAACAAACACAACACAAAACACACAACAAACAACACAACAAACACAACACCAACACAAACACAAACAACAACACACAACCACACAAAACACATCAACACAACAAACACAACACAAACACACACAACACAAAACAACAAACACACACACAAACACAAACAAACACACAACACACACAACACCAAACAAACACACACAACAACACAACAACACACAACAAACACAAACACCAACAACAACATCACAACAACAAACACAACAAACACACACAACAATCACACACAACAAAAACAACAAACAACACACAAACAAAACACATCACACACACACACAACACCAACATCAAACAACAACAACACAACAACACAACACACACATCACACAACAAACACAACAACATCAACAACACACACACAACACACAACAAAACACACAACACAACACACAAACAACACACAACACACACACAAACAACACACACACACAAATCACAACAACAACACACAAAACAACACACAACAAACACAACAACAACATCACACAAACAACACAACACAAACCACAACATCAACACAACAAACACATCAACAAAACACACAACAAAACACAAACACACAACACAACACAAACAAACACAACACATCAACACACCAAAACAACACACAACACAACAACAAAAACAACATCAAACACAAAACACACCAACACAACAAACACAAAACAACACACAAAATCACACACACACACAAACAACACAAACACCAACACAATCAAAACACAAATACACAACACACAACACACAACACATCACACA